>JAXIVJ010006903.1:2500-63805 GCA_036785665.1 Chirona hameri
GTGTGTGTGTGTGTATGTGTGTATGTGTGTATGTGTGTATGTGTGTGTGTGTGTATGTGTGTATGTGTGTATGTGTGTATGTATGTATGTATGTATGTATGTATGTATGTATGTATGTGTGTATGTATGTATGTATGTTGAGTTCTCCCCACTTACTATTGAAGCCATCTAAATCATTCCTTAATCTATATGCACTATATTCCTTTTCAGCTTTAATCTTTAAAGCTTTCATCATTACAGTTAGCGAAGGTGAAACTTTATTCATTCGCGCTTTGTGTATTACATCCTTACCAATCGTTGCTAGTAAAGCAATTATATTTGAAAGATCATTGAGGAAGAACCAACTGATAATGTTGATATGTACTACTTTATTGTATTGTTGTTTTTTTGTGTGAGAGAACTTCATCAATGAATATTTCAACCTTCGGACAGTAGCAGAAAACATGGGCTAGAGTTTCTGTTGCCTGTTCACAAAAGGTACAAAGGTTCGAAGATTGTATATTCATTGCTTCCAGCAGCTTATTTGTTGGATATATTCTTGTTATTATTCTATAATGTAAGTACATAAAATACGTAGACGTCGTGGCATTTACAAGTTTTGTTAATGTTCCATTGATGTGGCCACCTATTTCGCTTTGCCATTTATTGTTTACTTTCAGATCGGTCTCTAAATTGTTTTGTGCTAAAGCCTTCACAAATACATTGTAAACATATTTTGTGAATTTGGATTCGTTCATTACGACTTTTATCTTATATGGAATGTTTGGGCTATTTACCTTTCTTCCTGAGTAGTTTATCAAGTTCTGCGGAAGTCTCCGTACCAACCTTTCGTAGCAAATGAATGTCATTTCTATTCGAATCTTTTCGTTGATATTTTCCTTTGAGTATAACTGGCCAGAAGAAGGATTAAATAAATCGCAAATAAAACGTAACCCTTTTCTGTCCCATTGCTTAATAATACCTTTTGGAAATCCACTATGGTCAGAAAACCATATAGTTTCCGATAGTATTTCTTCATTACTGGGTTGGTATTGTGTAGTAAACCTTATTAATGCATTAAGTATATCTTTGTACAAAGGGTTTGTTATGTGTTTCCTTATTAACATGAGTTTTTCCTTCCCACATTTAAGGAGATGATTTACATTTGGTAATTGTGTATGTGCTATATGTGTCCAATCGGCTTTTGAAGTACTTAAGCGTTTGAGCCATGATAGTTTCATACTGTCAATGAAGCTTTTGATATCAATCATTTTTAATCCGTCTTGTTCATAGTTTTGTATAAGCTTCGTTCGTTTGATTTTGTCCCCTTTTCCACTCCATATGAATCTATAAAACATTGTTTCTATTTCTTTTATGTATTGCGCAGGTGGGTTTGGCAATGCTATGAATGTATGTACAAGTTTTGACAATAATAACGCTTTTATTATGCATATCTTTCCAACTGGGGAAAGATTACGCCTCTTCCATTGCTCTATCTCTCTATGGATAACAGACATTTTATGTTTAATATTTTTCGCTGTAATTGTATCTAGATTTGTAGCTGTGTAGTGTATTCCAAGTACTTTTAGGTCACTCACAATTGTAATCCCCAAGTTCTCTGGTATGTCATTTTTTGTTAAAGTTCCAATTGGTAGGCACGCTGTTTTATCTAAATTTACTTTAAGGCCGGAGAGATGGGCAAATTCTATGGCCTTGTATCTATGGCCTGGGGAAAATTTAACAAGCTCATTCATAGCACCTCTTACTGACTTTACTGTGCCATCTAACAACAAAATTGTGTCATCGGCATACTGGGAAATGCGAATCTGCTTTTCTGTTGATATGTGTATTCCTTTTATTTCTGTAGATCGGTTTATCTGGCCTGCCAACACTTCAACTGCAATCTCGAATACATATCTGGACGATGGATCCCCTTGTCTAATTCCACGTTGTAAAAATATTTCTGGACCGAGGTGTCCTTTTAGCATAATGCGGGAATAATTCTGAGGATTGAGATACAACAGATCAATATCAACAGATTGAAGAAGGTCAACAGATTGTCCTCGGGGCGCCTCTAACGGCAGCCGCCATGGAAGCCTCCGCGAGGGAGAAGAGGGAGGACCTCATGCGGATGATTGAAAGGTTAAAGAAACTCGACGCCCACTCTGCGCTCTTTCTTCTCCGCAACTACCTTTGGCTCCCCAAGCTCCAGTATCTGCTTCGGGCTTCACCCTTTTACCAACATCCTTCGCTCCTGAAGCAGCTCGATGACATCATCAGGGTAGGCATGGAAGAGCTGGTTAACGTTAGATTCAGCGAGGCAAACTGGGAGCAGGCCGTCTTACCTACCGGGCTCGGGGGGCTCGGGCTGAGGAGAGCGGAGGAAGTCGCACACCGAGCTTCCTCGCATCGCTCCACAGCTGCCAACAACTGCTGCACATCATCCTGCCAGCAAACTTTGTGAACAGAGTTGCTGACGAACGAAAGCGGGTAGAAAATGAGTGGTACGATAAAGTCGGGGACATGGCAGCTCCTGAAGACGGCGCACGCGGACGACAGAAATCGTGGGACTCTCCCATCGCCGAGCATCAGAGGGACTGCCTCCTCCTCAAAGCAAATCAGTTTGACCGCGCTCGTATCCTCGGTGCCGCCACGCCTGAGAGCGGGGCCTGGCTCAGGGCTCTCCCGTCTGCAAGTCTGGGCACCCATCTGGACAACGAAACCGTCAGCATCGCTGTTGCCCTACGTGTCGGCGCCGATGTCTGCAGCGGCGTCCACACCTGCAGGTGCGGTTCACCCGCGGACGTCAAGGGACATCACGCCCTCACTTGTCATTTTAGTGCTGGAAGGTTGCCACGCCACACAGCACTTAACGACATAGTGAGACGTGCTCTACTTTCCACAGGGGTACCAGCTCAGCGTGAGCCGTACGGTGTCGACCGAGGCGATGGAAAGCGGCCAGACGGTATGACGTTCTATCCATTCTCGCATGGCCGCTGCCTAGTGTGGGATGCGACCTGTGTTAACACCTTCGCAGATTCCAGACTGGGTGACGCTATGCTGAAAGCTGGAGCGGCAGCCAAGAAAGCAGAGGACGAGAAGCGTCGAAAGTATGCTCAGATCGCTCAGCGTTTCAGGTTCGAGCCAATCGCCTTTGAAACGGGTGGCGCATGCGGTCCTACCACCAGATCTTTCATACGAGAACTGGGCGCCCGAATGTCGGCAGTAAACGGTGATCCCCGAGAGCTGGAGTGGCTCTTACAGCGATTCTCTATCGCGGTGGTGAGGGGGCAACGCTGCTTCGATTCTCCTGGACAACCCCGTTGATTCGCCCAAGCCTAAAAAGGCACAGCCAGATGCTGGTTGTGGCTCAAAGGGAACGTGGAAGTTTCGGAGCAGCGACAAGCCACCAACCCCAGCACCGGTGCTGACCGGCCTAAAGAACCTGGGCAACACCTGCTACATGAACGCCGTGGTCCAGTGCATCAACCATACGCCCGGTCTAAATGATTTCTTTACCAACGACAGGTACCAGGATTTCATCAACTACGATAGCGAGCCCTCTCGCGGCATGGTGGCGCAAGAGATGGCCACGGCTATCGAAGTCCTCTGGAGTTGCCAAAACAAGTCAGTGGCGCTGCACGACCCAAAGGACGTGATGGGCAGACACCACGCGCGCTTCTGCGGCTCGACACAGCAGGATGCCCATGAGTTCCTCATGTTCCTGCTGGGTTCCCTGCACGAGGACTTGAATGAGGCGCACTGCAAACAGCCGCTCAAGGAGCAGGAGAACGACGGTGTGCCGGACGCGCGCGCTGCCAAGGTCGCATGGGAAGACTTCAAGGGCAGCAACCGCTCGTTCATCCTGAACCTTTTCTGGGGCCAGCACAAGTCGACGTTGCGATGCTCGCACTGTGAACAAACCATTCGACCAAGTTCGAGACGTTTTCACACCTTTCGGTGCCTATGCCTGCTAGGTCGAGCTGCTGTTCGCTGCAGGAGTGCATCGAGCTGTACCTGGCCGGAGACACCATCAGCGGCTGGACGTGTCCAAAGTGCAAGAGCAGCACGGAGGCCACCAAGCGGCTGGACATCTGGCACCTGCCACCACTGCTCATCATCCACATTCAGAGGTTTTACAGTGATGGCCTCTGGAGGAAAAACGAGTCCAACGTGCAATTCCCGCTGGAAAACCTCGACATGTCACCTTACGTCATCAGCAAGCAGGCGCATTACTGCCACAAGTACCACCTCTACGGCGTGGTGAACCACTTCGGCTCGACAGAGAGCGGCCATTACACTACCTTCTGTAGCGACGTCAACTCGGGGCGCTGGCACAAGTTCGACGACCAGGAGGTGTACTCGCTAAACAGCAGCGCCGTGCAGAGCTTGGCCGGCTACATCCTCTTCTACTCGGCCAATGACGCTCGAGTGTGGCTAGTGGCGTGTCTGGCTCCGATGTATATGTAACAATGTATATGTATATGTAACATGATGAATATACTAACAGATCAATCATTTGTAGGAAATTATCACCGAAGTTGAATTTTTTCATCACAAGCCGTAAATAATACCATGCTATCGATTCAAATGCCGCTTCGAAGTCAGCAGCAACAATCATTCCAGGTATTTTGTTATCTTTGGTTAAGGCTATTGTGTCAAAAAGCAATCGAGTATTCTCGCCTATGTATCTACCAGAAATGTAAGCAGTTTGACAAGGACTAATTATTTTATCTATTATGCTTTTGAGTCTGTTTGCCATTGCTGTGGAAATTATTTTATAATCAACATTTAATAAAGTAATTGGTCTCCAACCCTTCATCTCGTGTGGTGACTTTCCTTGTTTGGGTATAAGTTTGATAATCCCTATTCTATGTGAAGGTAAGTTTGGTTTTTGTGTGAGTGACGCTATAAATGCGCGATGCAGGAATGGCCCTAATTCAGGCCAGAATGATCTAAAGAATTCTACCGGAAAACCATTTGACCCTGGTGTTGTTCCCTTTCGCATTCCCTGCAATGCTTCTGTCAGCTCCAGTAACGATATTTCTGCCTCTAATCGTTTTCTATCACTATAATTTATTGTTGTAATATTTCTGGAAACGATTTCGTCATTCACCTCATTATTATTTATGCTGCTATACTTGGTTTCCAAATTCCGTGAAAACTCTGTAAGGATCGTATTGTTTTGGGAGATAATGCGAACTCCTTTTTTAATATGCTGAATGTTTTGTGTGTTACCATTCCTTTTCTCCAGCGACAAAAAGTATTTAGAGTTCTTTTCTCCTTGTTCGTGCCACTGGACTCCTTTGAACGGACAATAAGACCCTCTATTTTGGATTTTCTCGCTTCATCCAGCTTCTTTTTTGCTATATCGAGCTGATTAAGATCGTTTTCCAGTGCGCTAGAGTTAAATTGTTCTTGTGCTTTGTCAACTTCACGTTTTAGTTTATCTTCTAGCGTCCTATTTTGTTTAGCGTTATGTTTGGAAAATTTGACGCTTTCACCACGTACCATCATTATGAGCGTTTCATAGAACAAACAATCATTTATTGTTAATTGTATCGTATTATAATTGCGTGGCTCAGTGTAGAAAGATTGCTCATATATTGGTGCTGCATATTGTTTTATTGTGTCAAATATGCAAGTTTGTATGCGGCTTACATATTCTTCGTTTAGTAAATGTGAAATATTAAACATCCAGAGTCCATTACCTCTGGGCTGTTGTTTAGTTTTGATAGCGAGAGCTATTGCACTATGATCAGTTTTATATCCTGGTATAATACTTGCATCTGTAACAACATTAACCAAGTGTTCACTGACGAAGAACATGTCTAAACGCCCACATTTAAAGGGATTTTTACGTGTCCATGTGTATTTACGTTCGGAAGGGTTCGAGTATCTCCATATATCAACCAAATTGTAGTTCTCTACTAAATGCATAAACGCTCGTTTTGCGTTTACATTATTTTCCCTTACGTAATTCAGACAATCTACTTCCTGATTGATAACAAGATTCATGTCACCGGCTATTATAATGTGATCAACTTCGATATTTGAAATGATCATTGACGACGACATTTCAACGACGATCATTGAAATGATCAAAAACTTTTCAGAAGAAACTTGGCTGATCATTGTTTGGTCCATATATATTTACGAAGGCAAATACGTCCGTATGTATCTTACATATCAAAATAACGTAGTTTCCGCAGTCAGAACTAATTTGTGTAATAAGGTTATGCTGTGTATTCTTACTTATTAATATGCATGTTCCGCGACTGCGTGAGGAATGACATGAGTGATAACATTTACCTTTCCATAAACTATTGAAATATGGCAACGCGGGAATTGTCATATGCGTGTCTTGAAGAAAGACTACGTTAAAGTTTAATTGACGGATATAATGCATTGCATCTGGTCTTTTCTTCTGCTCGCCAGGGCCTCTGCAGTTGATTGATAATATCTTTAACTCATCCATCGTTCGCATGATGAATGCTGGGTGTTGTCACACTGATGACTGAACTCCAGTGTTTTGGTATCCTGCCCAACTAAAAACAAAAATAAGAGACTATTCCAATTCAGCCAAATAAAGACACTATCTTGGTATTCTAGTATCTTCCCCAACTATTGTATTTAATAACGTAGCGGTGTGGTCTCGGCATTGTGTGTTGTGGCAGTATCGAGATTTGCATTTTTGTCCCCCAAAGAAGCGCTGGACCTGTGGACAGACCTGTGGACAGCTTGGCCTTGACTTGACCTCGCTCTCTGCTCGTCAGCATGTTTTCAGCCGGCGCCGGCCATGGACGGTGACGGATCAGTATCGCAGCCGCCGGCGTCGACGTCGACGTCGCGACCGGTTGTGCCGCGCATCGTCTACGAGTCGACCGGCCGTGCTGTGCCCGTACACGGGTCACACGGGTCGCACGGGCTGTGCCAGGCGCCGCGCGCTGCTGACCTGGAGCGGCGCCGGCCCTCGGCTGCCGACCTAGACAGACGGAGACCCTCGGCGCCCGCCTACCTAGTGGCGCCTCCATGGCAGGCGGCGGAGCTGGCACGGCGCCCCTCGGCTCAGGCGGAGAGCGTGTGGTCGACCGCCTGCGGGCCGTCGCGGCGCACCTCCTGCGGTCACGGCTCGTCCGAGCTCGGCTCGGCCGCCTCGCTGCACGTGCTGGCCGAGCGGCTGGCGCAGCCGTTGCCCAGCCGGCGCTGCTCACTGTTGGATGAGCGCACCCGGCGGCTGTCGCGGTTCGCGGACGAGTCGGTGGGCCTGGCGGGCGCGGCGTCGGCCAAGAGGCGCGCCAGCCGCCTGGTCGCCGGCGTCGGCCTGTTCATCCTGGTGACGGCCGTGGCCATGGTCGGCTTCAGCCTGGCCATGTCGTCACGGTTCGACGAGATCAGTGAGTGGCCGTCAGGGGGGGGGGGGGGGGGGGGGGAGCGGCTCCGACTTACAGGTCTCCCCTGGACTACACATTACAGGCCGCGGGACTGCTGATGTTTAGCGGCGCGAGCGAAACATCAGCAGTCATCCTGATGTTTCCTCCGACCTACAGGTCTCCCCTGGACTACACATTACAGGCCGCGGGACTGCTGATGTTTAGCGGCGCGAGCGAAACAGCGGTCATCCTGATGTTTCCTCCGACTTACAGGTCTCCCCTGGACTACACATTACAGGCCGCGGGACTGCTGATGTTTAGCGGCGCGAGCGAAACATCAGCAGTCATCCTGATGTTTCCTCCGACCTACAGGTCTCCCCTGGACTACACATTACAGGCCGCGGGACTGCTGATGTTTAGCGGCGCGAGCGAAACAGCGGTCATCCTGATGTTTCCTCCGACCTACAGGTCTCCCCTGGACTACACATTACAGGCCGCGGGACTGCTGATGTTTAGCGGCGCGAGCGAAACAGCGGTCATCCTGATGTTTCCTCCGACCTACAGGTCTCCCCTGGACTACACATTACAGGCCGCGGGACTGCTGATGTTTAGCGGCGCGAGCGAAACAGCGGTCATCCTGATGTTTCCTCCGACCTACAGGTCTCCCCTGGACTACACATTACAGGCCGCGGGACTGCTGATGTTTAGCGGCGCGAGCGAAACAGCGGTCATCCTGATGTTTCCTCCGACCTACAGGTCTCCCCTGGACTACACATTACAGGCCGCGGGACTGCTGATGTTTAGCGGCGCGAGCGAAACAGCGGTCATCCTGATGTTTCCTCCGACCTACAGGTCTCCCCTGGACTACACATTACAGGCCGCGGGACTGCTGATGTTTAGCGGCGCGAGCGAAACAGCGGTCATCCTGATGTTTCCTCCGACCTACAGGTCTCCCCTGGACTACACATTACAGGCCGCGGGACTGCTGATGTTTAGCGGCGCGAGCGAAACAGCGGTCATCCTGATGTTTCCTCCGACCTACAGGTCTCCCCTGGACTACACATTACAGGCCGCGGGACTGCTGATGTTTAGCGGCGCGAGCGAAACAGCGGTCATCCTGATGTTTCCTCCGACCTACAGGTCTCCCCTGGACTACACATTACAGGCCGCGGGACTGCTGATGTTTAGCGGCGCGAGCGAAACAGCGGTCATCCTGATGTTCCTCCGACCTACAGGTCTCCCCTGGACTACACATTACAGGCCGCGGGACTGCTGATGTTTAGCGGCGCGAGCGAAACAGCGGTCATCCTGATGTTTCCTCCGACCTACAGGTCTCCCCTGGACTACACATTACAGGCCGCGGGACTGCTGATGTTTAGCGGCGCGAGCGAAACATCAGCAGTCATCCTGATGTTTCCTCCGACCTACAGGTCTCCCCTGGACTACACATTACAGGCCGCGGGACTGCTGATGTTTAGCGGCGCGAGCGAAACAGCGGTCATCCTGATGTTTCCTCCGACCTACAGGTCTCCCCTGGACTACACATTACAGGCCGCGGGACTGCTGATGTTTAGCGGCGCGAGCGAAACAGCGGTCATCCTGATGTTTCCTCCGACCTACAGGTCTCCCCTGGACTACACATTACAGGCCGCGGGACTGCTGATGTTTAGCGGCGCGAGCGAAACAGCGGTCATCCTGATGTTTCCTCCGACCTACAGGTCTCCCCTGGACTACACATTACAGGCCGCGGGACTGCTGATGTTTAGCGGCGCGAGCGAAACAGCGGTCATCCTGATGTTTCCTCCGACCTACAGGTCTCCCCTGGACTACACATTACAGGCCGCGGGACTGCTGATGTTTAGCGGCGCGAGCGAAACAGCGGTCATCCTGATGTTCCTCCGACCTACAGGTCTCCCCTGGACTACACATTACAGGCCGCGGGACTGCTGATGTTTAGCGGCGCGAGCGAAACAGCGGTCATCCTGATGTTTCCTCCGACCTACAGGTCTCCCCTGGACTACACATTACAGGCCGCGGGACTGCTGATGTTTAGCGGCGCGAGCGAAACATCAGCAGTCATCCTGATGTTTCCTCCGACCTACAGGTCTCCCCTGGACTACACATTACAGGCCGCGGGACTGCTGATGTTTAGCGGCGCGAGCGAAACAGCGGTCATCCTGATGTTTCCTCCGACCTACAGGTCTCCCCTGGACTACACATTACAGGCCGCGGGACTGCTGATGTTTAGCGGCGCGAGCGAAACATCAGCAGTCATCCTGATGTTTCCTCCGACCTACAGGTCTCCCCTGGACTACACATTACAGGCCGCGGGACTGCTGATGTTTAGCGGCGCGAGCGAAACATCAGCAGTCATCCTGATGTTTCCTCCGACCTACAGGTCTCCCCTGGACTACACATTACAGGCCGCGGGACTGCTGATGTTTAGCGGCGCGAGCGAAACAGCGGTCATCCTGATGTTTCCTCCGACCTACAGGTCTCCCCTGGACTACACATTACAGGCCGCGGGACTGCTGATGTTTAGCGGCGCGAGCGAAACAGCGGTCATCCTGATGTTTCCTCCGACCTACAGGTCTCCCCTGGACTACACATTACAGGCCGCGGGACTGCTGATGTTTAGCGGCGCGAGCGAAACAGCGGTCATCCTGATGTTTCCTCCGACCTACAGGTCTCCCCTGGACTACACATTACAGGCCGCGGGACTGCTGATGTTTAGCGGCGCGAGCGAAACATCAGCGGTCATCCTGATGTTTCCTCCGACCTACAGGTCTCCCCTGGACTACACATTACAGGCCGCGGGACTGCTGATGTTTAGCGGCGCGAGCGAAACAGCGGTCATCCTGATGTTTCCTCCGACCTACAGGTCTCCCCTGGACTACACATTACAGGCCGCGGGACTGCTGATGTTTAGCGGCGCGAGCGAAACATCAGCGGTCATCCTGATGTTTCCTCCGACCTACAGGTCTCCCCTGGACTACACATTACAGGCCGCGGGACTGCTGATGTTTAGCGGCGCGAGCGAAACAGCGGTCATCCTGATGTTTCCTCCGACCTACAGGTCTCCCCTGGACTACACATTACAGGCCGCGGGACTGCTGATGTTTAGTTGATGTGTCATGCTGATGCGCAATGTGAAGCGGCCTTTAAGCCTTGTGTTACCTGCTGCCCCGCTGTCGCTGACCAATGAGCTAAATGTGAAGTGGCCTTTAAGCCTTGTGTTACCTGCTGCCCCGCTGCACTGACCAATGAGCTGAATGTGAAGTGGCCTTTAAGCCTTGTGTTACCTGCTGCCCCGCTGTCGCTGACCAATGAGCTAAATGTGAAGTGGCCTTTAAGCCTTGTGTTACCTGCTGCCCCGCTGCACTGACCAATGAGCTGAATGTGAAGTGGCCTTTAAGCCTTGTGTTACCTGCTGCCCCGCTGTCACTGACCAATGAGCTGAATGTGAAGTGGCCTATAAGCCTTGTGTTACCTGCTGCCCCGCTGTCGCTGACCAATGAGCTAAATGTGAAGTGGCCTTTAAGCCTTGTGTTACCTGCTGCCCCGCTGCACTGACCAATGAGCTGAATGTGAAGTGGCCTTTAAGCCTTGTGTTACCTGCTGCCCCGCTGCACTGACCAATGAGCTGAATGTGAAGTGGCCTTTAAGCCTTGTGTTACCTGCTGCCCCGCTGTCACTGACCAATGAGCTGAATGTGAAGTGGCCTATAAGCCTTGTGTTACCTGCTGCCCCGCTGTCGCTGACCAATGAACTCAATGTGAAGTGGCCTATAAGCCTTGTGTTACCTGCTGCCCCGCTGTCACTGACCAATGAACTCAATGTGAAGTGGCCTATAAGCCTTGTGTTACCTGCTGCCCCGCTGTCACTGACCAATGAGCTGAATGTGGGGATATTCACCGATAACTTTAGTTTTGTCGCATGGAACTCAATGACGAAAAAATGGGTTGCAATGACAGACTGCCCCGTATCTTGAGATACTTTTAACATGACATTAACATGACATGATGTTGGGTGTTGAATTAAGGAAATAATTTTCGTTATGGGATGATGCAATTTCCAACTTTGACTCCCCTGGCCTCGACCTTACAGTGACATCAATTTCACTGCACGGCCCCAACGCAACTGATCAGCTGATCAGAACGGCTCAGCTACCGTTAGCATGGGAGTTACTGGGATATATTTTGCCCCTCGTATTGTTTCGCAATATCCCATAAGATGATGTCGTAAGATGAATCGTCAGCGAACTTGCAGCACCCTCCCTCACATCATTTCCCTTCATATCAATTCACATCACATCAAAGACGAAAATGAGGTCATGATATATATCGACCGGAAATACCATCAGAGTCAGGTCATGTTTCAGGTTTTTGTTAAAAGATGAGGATCGACGAAAACACTATCATAAGTAGAGTGTTGAAGATAAAGTCAACAAAAAGATGATAAATAATTACAAATAGACTCCGCCATTGAGTTGCTATCTCGGTTTGGGGAATTTCGTGAAATATACAATTTAGATAAAATAAAAAATGGTATAATTTTACAACTTTACCAAACAAACTTTCAAACAAAATGTCAAGTCCATATACTATATGGGAACGCCCAATGACCGTAATCGGCAGTTTAACTTCGTGACCTACGGCGACCTTGGCCTGACTCAAGGTCGTCAAAAGATTCGAATGATACTCAGAGGCTGGAAACACAAGAATCATACCGATTGGTTGACTACCGATGAGTTTAATACCGCTGTTTCGTGCAACAATTACCTACATCGTGACCTCCATCACTCCATGGCACGTACAATCGTTTTTATTTGACCTGACCCATGACGTCATGGACAACCCCGAGGTCAACAAAATGGGGTTCCTTCAACAACTTGGCAAACGAATATCTTTAGAAATTGTAAAAATCAGTGCAATAGAGACGGATATACGGATAGCCCCTCAATAGGCCGCGTTATGGAAAATGACTCAGCAACTGTCGGGCTACATTTTTCGTGTAATAGAAACCATAATCTCCTATAGATCTCTCAGTGACTATAGTGAGAAGACCACGATATTGGCCTACAAGTATAATTGGCTTTTCGTCCCTGCAACATTGTGATACCTCTTTGATTTTTGTTTAAAACAAGCCTGGGGTTTTATATTGGGCACAGTGGCTATGTATTACGCCCTAATTCAGGAATAACCTAATGACCATAATAAAACACGCACTCGCTTTATACATGTATATACACACAGACACACACACACCCGACACACCCGACACACACGCCAGACACACCAGACACACCAGACACACCAGACACACCAGACACACCAGACACACCAGACACACCAGACACACCAGACACACCAGACACACCAGACACACTGTGTCTGTGTGTCTGTGTGTCTGTGTGTCTGTGTGTCTTGTGTGTCTGGTGTGTCTTGTGTGTCTGTGTGTCTTGTGTGTCTGTGTGTCTGTGTGTCTGTGTCTGTGTGTCTTTGTGTCCGTGTGTCTGTGTGTCTGTGTGTCAAAGTTGTGAGCGGAGAGCCAGCTAACTGCAAAAGCACGTCACTGATGTGGTCATATTTTCGACGGCCGGATATCACACGAGCACAGAAGTTCAGCACCTTCTGAATGCGGTACATTCGACTGTTTAGAAGCACTGCCGTAAACGGGAAAACAATATCGTATGATGGAGAGAACTAATCCATTGATGACAGTGGGCATGCCATCGTTCGGCAGGCTGTGCTTAGCGTGATACAAACTTATTAACAGGCCGTTGCAACGATGGACAATCTCGACAACATGCGGCTCAAACGAGAGGTGTCTGTCGAAAAGTACGCCCAGGTTGTTGGCTGTCTCAGACTCGGCAATGCGCGCGCCGCCAACGTGGAGCGTGACGCGGGGCAGACCGCGAAGCATTTGACAGGTGCCAATCACGAGCGTTTTTTTTTCAGCATTAATTTTTATGAGGTTTTGGCTAAACCAACCGAACAGGTCCCTTAGGGTACTCTCCATGCGGCTGACAAGCTGATCCAGATCTGCTTTGCGACTGGTTACCAACACCTGAGTGTCGTCTGCGTCCTGAGTTATCAGGACGACTCAGTGTACAGGCACATGTCATTTACGAAAATTGTGAACATTAAGGGTCCTAGGGCAGTACTCTGATAGACCCCAATCGAATTTGGCTGTTTTCGGAGAGCTGTGGGTCATTCTCTAGCGTATTGAGGCGAACTTGTTGGTGGTGGTCTCGAAATAGCTTACAAACCAGTCAGTGTGGACACCGTACAGAGCAAGCTTTTCAATGAGCTTTTCATAGCCGACGACATCAAACTCTTTGCTTACGTCAAGCAGGATTAGCAGCGCTATTTCACCGGCATCCATGGCGCTCAGGATGTGATCGGTCACATTGAGCAGAGCGGTCTCGGTCGCGTGCCGTCGGCGGAGCCCATGCTGAGAATCACTGAACAGGTGACTGGTGGACAAGTACGAGAAAAGCTGCTGATGTACGCAGGGACGTGGGAATCGTGGGGGGCAATGGGGGCAACTCGCCCCACCCCCCAACTTTGAAGCGGGGGGGGGGGGGGGGCGAGGCCCCCCCAACTTTTTACACGATCACTCGACTATGTATAAGAACAAGGGCATTGCCACCCGAATTTCAACGGCGGCGCGCAGCGCCGCGAAATTTGGCACAGCTATTTGAGCAACAATTACCCACACGGTGTATTTTTTTTTATCTCGGGTCATCTCACAGGATGCCAGCTCACCAGGTCAAGTCAAGCGACCCCAACTCCAAAAAGTTTGCGGTCATGCCACAGCCAAAGTGATTGACCAAACGGGTTGAAACTCACAGGATGTCACCAAGTGATAAGTACCTACAATTCGTTTATCTCGAATTTGTGTTATATCGGTGACCTAGGGTCAGGTGGATTTCGTGACCTCCCCATTATAAGTCAATGGGGAAAAATGAAAACACGTATAACTCCATAGGAAATGGTTAAATTTGACCAAATTTTACCAGATCACCAGAGAATCACCACCACCACCAATTTTCACCACTCTTGTGCCAAATGCAAAGCCCTATGCCACATTTATGTTCTTTGACCTCTGCCCTCTATGACCCACCAGGTCACTTATTTGTATTCAATAAATCTTTACCAAATCAAGGTAGTGCAATGGGGTTTCACCATTGTATTCGGCATGTCGTGACGAATCAATTGATGTAAGGTTTGACCTTGACCTGACCTCAGGACAGGCCAATTTCTGGATATGATCTAACTAGGTCACCCAATATATCGTTCGTCGATGCGTCTCGACAATACAAACACAATGCTGAAATATGTTTTACTCTATCGTGCTTCTGTCAAACGTTATTCCTTTAAAAAACATTTCGGCAATTTGTAGAATGTGTTAAATTCAATGGCTTCTGCTGACCAACTATTGACTTTAGGGCAATTCTGATGGAATCTTAGCGACAACAAATGCAATGCTCTTTCGCACGCTATTTCTGTGCGTCGCTAGCTCTTTTAGTTATCGAGAAATGTTTCACCTTTGTATTGATTTTACTTTCCCCATTTTCCCAAAAACTTTGGGGAAAATGGGGAAAGTATATTTCCTAGGGGGTTTTGACCCCTTGGACTTCAATGCAAATGATGGTCTCTTCAGCCAGATTACTTGCATTGAAGAGAAAAGTGTGTGTGCCGATTTTGAAGAAAATCGTAGGGGCCCCCTCATAGGCCCAACATTCTGAATTGCCTATGGGAAAAGTGGCTCTTATGGGAAAAGTGGCTCCTATGGGAAAAGTGACGATTTTTTTTGGCATGTCTGTCTTTGGGCTGATGAGTGCTTTCGATTGATACTTACCCAACTCGAGGAGTTTTGAAAATAAACTTTGGGGGAAAATGGGGAAAGTATATTTTCTAGGGGGTTTTGAACCCCTTAGACTTCAATGCAAATGATGGTCTCTTCAGCCAGATTACTTGCCTCGTAGAGAAGAGTGTGTGTGCCGATCTTGAAGAAAATCGTAGTGGGCCCCTCATAGGCCCAAAATTCTGAATTGCCTATAACTTCCTTCCTATGGGAAAAGTGACATTTTTTCACGTCTGTCTTTGATTGGTACTTTTGTACTTTTGAACACTTTTGATTGGTATTTTCGAAAACGCTATTGTTTGTTTAGTTAAGGAGAAATGAGGAAATTAAGGTTTTTCCCTACATATGGTCGCCCGAATCTAGGCTGGGCTGAATGTAGGGCCCTCATCGATCTGTCGTCAGCACGTTTTGTCAGCACGGCCTGAGCATGGCCTACCTTTGTGGTCACGTCATTCTGCCTACATGACGTAGGTAGAATACTGGGTCGTGATTAGTAGGCAGGCAGAATACTGGGCTGTAATTGGTGCTGACAAACGTGCTGACAAACGTGCTGACACACATCGATCAGGGCCTCAGCTGAATGTGGGCTAACTTCCGTACGCGTGTCAAATTGGCTCACATTCACATTCGGCAACTCATTCGCGGACTATTTGGATTGGCTTCAAAATTAGTTCACAGATAGATCACGACCTAGTGGTCATTCTGGCGAAATATTAGCGTCGCACATTTAAAATCAAAGGAGCAGGTCAGATACGTTTAAGGTCAAACAGCGGACTATTCGGATTTGCATGACAATTGGCACACTGGTAGAGCATGACCTCCTTATCACGCTCATAAAACATAAGAGTCGCACATTCAAAATCAAAGGTAAACCTATTTGACCTGCTCTAAATCCTTTTCTTTGAATGTGCGACTCTTAGATTGTATGAGCGTGATGAGGTCATGTTCTACCTGTGTGCCAATTTTCATGCAAATCCGAATAGTCCTCTGTTTGACCTTAAACCTATCTGACCTGCTCTAAATAATATGATTTTGAACAAAGTTCGTCATGTGCTGGGCTGGCCCTATGGGTCCTGGGCTGGGCCTGGGCTGGGCCTGGGCTGGGCCTGGGCTGGGCCTGGGCTGGGCCTGGGCTGGGCCTGGGCTGGGCCTGGGCTGGGCCTGGGCTGGGCCTGGGCTGGGCCTGGGCTGGGCCTGGGCTGGGCCTGGGCTGGGCCTGGGCTGGACCTGGGCTGGGCCTGGGCTGGGCCTGGGCTGGGCCTGGGCTGGGCCTGGGCTGGGCCTGGGCTGGGCCTGGGCTGGGCCTGGGCTGGGCCTGGGCTGGGCCTGGGCTGGGCCTGGGCTGGGCCTGGGCTGGGCCTGGGCTGGGCCTGGGCTGGGCCTGGGCTGGGCCTGGGCTGGGCCTGGGCTGGGCCTGGGCTGGGCCTGGGCTGGGCCTGGGCTGGGCCTGGGCTGGGCCTGGGCTGGGCCTGGGCTGGACCTGGGCCTGGGCCTGGGCTGGGCCTCAACTTTAAGGAAATCACTGGGCTCTGGATGGGCCTGGGCCTGACAATTTTGAAGTAATGCGCGCTTCGCACAAGCTCAGGTCAGAGTTCAAAAATATGTTAACCAGCAGTTCACTTACACAGCAACACACTGTTGCTGTGGCTGTGGCTTTTTTTTTGGTTAGCATTGTTGGTTCATTGTTTCACATTTATAGTATACAAGTAAATATGCTAGGATAATGATTGCAAATTTTATGAAAATAATGATACGCTTACTCTGAACGGGCCGGACTGGGGCTGGGCCTCAATATTATTAATTTGACCGGGCCTGGTCCGGGCTTGGGCTTGGTGTTTTATGGGCCTGGGCCGGGCCGGGCTAGAAGTCGGTGGGCCCGTGACGAACGCTGATTTTGAATGTGCGACTCTAAGATTCCACCAGAATGATCACTAGGTCGTGGTCTATATGTGTACTAATTTTGAAGCCAGCCAAATAGTCCGCGAATGTGTTGCCGAATGTGAATGTTACCTTAACCCTCGCCCTACGGGGGGCCTGACAGGCCCCCCCTGAGGTTTTTCTTGAATAACTTTTGACAAATCAGGTTCAACTTTCTGAAATTTTTGGTAGCTGAGTTTACAACAATTATACGTAGACTGTAAAAATTTAATTGAAATTGGTCAAAAAGTTTGGGAGATAATAATGTTTTGATGACGTCATGTTGGTAAAAAAATGAGAAATATTGGACAAATCGTAGAAAACAGAGTTTTAAAGCAAATTGCAAACGCAATTCACCAAAGATGCAAAATGGCATTCTCTTTAAAATGGCAATCTTTTATTTGAAATTTTTGGCTTTTTGACCCCTAAAATTAAAAAAAAACTGACTTTTTTGGAAAAATCCCCACAAAATCAAAATGTTAAAAGATATTAGAAAAAACGGAATATATGTGAGAGAACTGAGCATGGGAAATACCCATACCAAATTTCAAAGCAATATCTTCATTTTTGACTGAGTGATGGCTTCCTAAGTGTAAGAAACTGATGACGTAATTTTTTTTAATATTTGTTTTTTGACATTTTTGGACAAGGTACGAACAAATAATTACCTTTTTATATTTCTGAGCCAAAACTGGTCTAGGAACATACCTTTTTATTTACATTTATCAATTTCTAATTTTGAGGTTTTCTGAAGAGCAAAATCGCTGTTCTGGACGTGTTAAATCCGAGGTCATTCACTTGACCTGGAAGGTCACCTGTGACCTGAAACCTAAAAATCGTAAACTGTTAGATTCCCCTCATGACAGGCAACATGCTGGTTCTTACCGCATTGCTCTAAGTTGCTTGGTTTGGAAGTTAACAGGGGGGCCTGTCAGGCCCCCGTAGGGCGAAGGTGAAAAAAGCTCCCGTAGGGCGAGGGTTAAACCTATCTGACCTGCTCTAAATTCTTTGATTTTGAATGTGCCAGGGGTCAAAACAAAGTAAAATTTGCTACCAACCGAATTTGACGGAGCCCAATTTTGCTACACTTTTTCATCGAAGCTACTTTTTTATCGAGTTTCATTACATTCTCATCGAAGCTACATTCCTACACATTTCAATTGCTACATTTCCATTTTGTTGATTGCAAATGTTTATATCTGCTGATGCGAAAATTCGAGGAAAAAAAACTGTCACGCTGTTCAGCAGGTGTTGCAACGTTATTTAACACGCGCAGTGGAGGGTGGGGGCACTTTTGTGCCCCCCCCCCCCCCCACACACACACATGTTTTTCGTGAATATTTCGACAAAGAAGCAGAGCAGGGCGGTGTTTGTTGCGTGTCATTAAATCCAACTCAATGGCGGATCGTTTGACGCAATACAAATCAAATCGGTTGATAATTTTTTTGAGTTATATGGATTTTAGTCCAAGATGGCGGCAAGAATCGCGGTCGGCAAATCGATATCTTCGGAACCAACAGTCGGATCTGGATGATTCAAACGCCATTCGGTAGACAATGTCAATGTTCATCCCCGGAAGCAATTTTGGACACATTGCTGGTGACCTGTGACGCCACAGAGGTCAAATTCCAAAAATTGTGACATTTGGCCAGATTTGACCTTCGTGACCTCATTTGACCTTGAACATATTGACCAAAGATAAATATTTGTTTTATAAAATGTAGATAATCATAGCACCTACCTACCCGGTACGTTTCATCATTCTAGCTTTCATACTTGCGGAGATCTTAGGGGGGGGGGGCACTAAAATCCCCCCCCCCCTCTTCACTGCGTGTTAGTGGCATACCCCTCTCCACTGCGCGTGTTAACCAGTTCTTCTTTTGCAGCTAGGCCAGGCTTATTGCTATACCCAAGTGCCGATCTACCCACCTGGACACCAAGCTAATCTTACCCTCATGGTATAAGACACTTGTTGATTTAATGTCAAAACAGGTTCAACATTTACAATAGCACAGACGACTATATTCTGCCATCCAACATTCATCCAGACGATGTATCGAATATTTCCATGTAATTGCCTATATTGATTGCCTTCCATTATCTACCTCCATTTCACCTTCCTTCCACCGACGGGCAGATCCAGAATGGGTGATTTGGGTCAGTTGGGGGAGGGGATCCCAAAAAGTATCACACAATTCTGAAAACTCATCGGAATTCGCTTGTTTGTGCATCGATAACTGATTTAAAACAAACTTTCCTTAATACAAGTTGCTTAGATTTTATATTATCTCAGGAAACGTGTCAAATTTTCGTTGATTTCAAGAGGATTAGGGAGCCATGTCCCCGTGCCCCCCCCCCCCCCCCCTGGATCCGCCCATGCTTCCACCCCTGCGGCTGCATCCTCTCCGCCTCAGTCGCCGCCGGCCGGCTGTCCTGCGTCGCCGCCGTCCCAAGGTCGTCGTTAACGGCGGCGGCCGACCGACCCGGTTCGACTGAGGGTGATTCGGGCCCGGTATCGGGCCGTGGCGGGCGACATTGGGGAGGGGTTGACGGGGAAGGCGGGTGTCGACAGATTGATGTCGGTGTTCATGCGCCCATCGTCCGCCTGAAAAATATAGTTTTGAGTCTTTTGCTGATTTCTTGAAAACGGTCCAGAAAGTCGGAAATCAGTCGATGGTCACGTAAACTTCGTTCAATTTGGAGTTTATCAATGACTTGAGGGTGGTCTTTCTTCAGAAATTACATCACAGGCACGACAAGGACAGTCACTGGCGCGACGAGCTTTGTCAGAAAAATCAAAGCTTCTTGAGCGATTTTAGGATAATTCCGCACTCACAGTTTCCGAAGTAGGCGCCAAATGTGTCCCACACGTTCCCTTCTCCACGTCAGCGCAGTTTTTCACAGTCACGCTGCCTACTTCCGGACAAATACGAATAATACTAGGGAGCGGCCGGGGCCGCACCCTAGCGCAAGCCGCCCGACATGGCCGTCGCCCGGCCGCCCTAACTTGTAGTGATGATGTACCATAAAAAGCAGACTCTTGAAATCTCTACGCTTCATTGTGTTGCGACCATTTTTTTTAAATATGGCCTGAGAATAACTGTAAAACATTTTATTAAAAGATATTGGAATATTTTGAAGTACGATTTGATGTCTTTTATTCGTATTATGCGTGATACAAAAATATACAACCTGTATCACTCTCTGCCGATTCATGTTGGCGTTTTTTTGCTACAATATTCTCTATCTCGGATAGCTGTAATTTCCTTAAAGGGAAATAATGACCTTTTCCCACAAAAATGGAGTTAGCACTTGAAATCGCCAGACGAGACCAAAATATATTGTAAATTCATCACATTTTGCATGAAAACTTTCCTACCGAAAGATATTTCAAGTTAAAGTTGATAAGCGTTCCACACTTTTAACGACCGGTACTTGCGAGTACTTTTGGTCCTCATCAAACTGCGGGCTTTTCCCGTATTGTTTTTTTACGCAATGGAGTGGAAAATATATTGTGCGTTCTGCTTGTTGTGATTATATGCCCGGCGATCTTCTAAAACTAACAGCGATTGGAAAAAGTGGCAATAAAATCGGAAGCTCATCGATGCACATCAACGGCGGCATAGTTAGTGGTTGCGACCCTCAATTTTTGAAAATAAATTCATTTGTTTTCAATATTAGGAGTATTGTATAATTTGTCTGTGGCTGTATATAACACTATGCTTTATATTATCATGAAAAATAATAATTTTTCCCAAAAAAACTAACAAACAATAACACAAAACTGGCAATTAAATCGGAAGCTCATCGATGCACATCGACGGCGACCTATTTAGCGTCGGCGATTTGTTTACAAAGCATTGTCATGCTTCTCGGCGCACTTAACCATTGTGGCGAGTTGTTGCTAGTAGCGCTTTCGTTCTCCATGGCAACCAGGCGTGAGCCAATGAAAAGCCAGAACGTATTCCCTTTCTGGCTTTTGATTGGCTGACGCCTGGTTGCCATGGAGAACGAAAGCGCTACTAGCGTGTCCGAGCAGCGCTCAGTTTGATCGGAAATGTCACGGAGCCTCCAAAAATGCCGCAATCGATGTAAACAATGGTAGGGAAGGGCGAATTTGTCAATGACCTTCATGAAGTACACAAGGTACCTGTTTTGTATTGTTCCCAAACTTACAACTTCGAATTTGGGAATAATTTTATTTAATTCTTAAATTTAAATAAAATAATTTTAAAATCATAGCGGTAGCCTCAGAAATTGTTGCTAACAAAATCAAAAGGTCATTATTTCCCTTTAAATAGTACGTTTAAAGTCTCTAGATTTTGCGAGAACCTTGTGATATTTGCCCACTTATGGTGATATTTTCACATTTCTCGCTAGCAACCTATTACATTTCAGAATATCTCCAGAAAACAGAGATCAACCAGCCGTGAAGATACAAAACAGCCCCATAAGTGTACAAGATCTACACAAACCAAAAAGTGACTCATTCAAGCATATACCGCAGCAATGATAGTGTAATTTTTGTGTCTTGTCATTGACCAGTTTTGCTACAAATCATCGTTTGGTGTAACGCTGATTTGCTACCAACGACGTTGTCGAGTTGGCGTTATTTTTGACCCCTGGAATGTGCGACTAATATTTTATGAGCGTGATAAGGTCATGATCTACATGTGTGCCAATTTTCATGTAAATCCGAAAAGTCCGCTGTTTGACCCTAAACCCGCTGTTCGACCTGCTCTAAATCATTTGATTTAAAATGTGCGACTCTAAGATTTTATGAGCGTGATAAGGAGGTCATGATTTTCCTGCGCCAATTGTCATGCAAATCCGAATAGTCCGTTGTTTGACTTTAAACCTATGACCTGTTCTAAATCCTTTGATTTTGAATGTGCGACTCTAAGATTTTATGGGCGTGATAAGGAGGTAATTCCTGTGTGCCAATTTTCATGCAAATCCGGATAGTCCGCTGTTTGACCTTAAAACCTATGACCTGCTCTAAATCATTTGATTTTAAATGTGCGAATCGAAGATTTTATCAGCGTGATAATGAGGCATGCTCTATAAGTAGGCCAATGTTGATGCAAATCCGAATACAAATAGTCTGCTGTTTGACCTATCCTATCTGACCTGCGCCAGATCCTTTGATTTTGAGTGTGCGACTCTAAGATTTTATGAGCGTGATACAAAGGTCATGTTCTACATGTGTGCCAACTTTCATGCAAATCCGAATGGTCCGCTGTTTTACCTTAAACCTATGCCCTGCTCAAAATCCTTTGGTGTTAAATATGCGAATCTAAAATCTTATGAGCGTGATAAGGAAGTCATGCTCTACCAGTGTGCCAATTGTCATGCAAATCCGAATAGGTCGCTGTTTGACCTTACACCTATCTGACCTGCTCCTTTGATTTTGAATTTGCGACTCTAAAATTTCGCCAGAATGATCACTAGGTCGTGGTCTATCTGTGTACCAATTTTGAAGCCAATCCAAATAGTCCGCGAATGTGTTGCCGAATGTGAATGTGAATGTGAGCCAATTTGACACGCGTAACTTCCGTTACATGTAGATGGGTTCCGTGCACTTGTACACATCCAAAGATCATCACATTTGAGCCCAGAAAGTGGGGGCAAAATTTGATGTTAATATGTTTTATTTGGTCTATACGAAATATTTCGAAATATTAGTTGATTTAGTTTTATTCCTGGAACTGTGATACAAATTTGGTTCAAAAGTTTCATTTTTTTTCCTATTTAGCTTACAAAACATATACATTTTTCTTTAACGTCGCGATTGTTCTGTTCGTCCCCGCTGGGCCAATCTAACACGTCGTTGAACAAAAGGGATAATTAGTCACTAGACGAAGCTGTCATCTCGAGCGCGCGAGCGTGACTGAGGCTTCGGGCGGTGCGCGCAGTCGTCAGCTGGCGCGACCTTGACCTCAGGAGATCGGCAACACAACACCTCCCCCCAAGACGATTTGGCGAACAATCGTCTTCAAGCCTCTGCAACACAATACGTGCAAACAACAAAGAAAATGAGCCACCAAAACGCAACGCAGACACACGAACAGTGAATACAATAGCGCCGGCTACGCGCTGCACTTAGGCGTAGGTGGCGGCATCCCAGCGCACTGTGAGGCGCTGCGGGTGTCGCCGTTGGCGACTGCTGCGATGGAGCGTGGCTGCCGGTGCAGCCGTCTCGCTGACAGGCGGCGGCTGGGTCGTGCTGACGGCGGCTGGTGGCTCAACGCCACTCGCCAGCAGTGGACGGTGAGGCCACAGGAAGCGGCGGTTCCGCCAGTAGATCCGGCCGCTTGGCAGCTTCACCAGGTATGTGCGGCGTTGTCCGACTCCGACGATCACACCTCTCCTGTCCCAGTGGCCGATGTCGGTGTCTTGCACGACGATCACACCTCTCCTGTCCCAGTGGCCGATGTCGGTGTCCTGCACGTCGCTTGGCAGCCAATGGGCAGTCCAGGGCGCGCTGAGGCGTCGTGACGGAGCCGGACCCCCTCCTGAATGTCGGCGGCCTTGGCGTCACACACATCGGCGGCGCGCTGCCACTCAGGAGCATACGCGCGGTGATGAGTGGGCACTCCCGACCGTAACGGGTGCCCAAACAGGGTCTGGGCGGGCGATCGACCTTCGGCCCGTGGCGTATTCTGCAGTTCCAGGAGACTCGGTCGAGCTGTTCATCATCGAGCTGGCCTCGTGCTGACGCTGCGATGATCAGGTTTTTGGCCGTCTTCATAGCGGCCTCCGCGTGACCATTGACTCGGGGGTACCGCGGGGACGACATCTCGTGGCGGACGCCCCACCGGTCCAAGAACCGGCGCAGCGTTGACGAGGCGAACTGCGGTCCGCCGTCCGTCCGGAGCACCACTGGAACCCCGCTTTGCGCGAAGATCTTCCGCAGCTGTTTCGTCAGATGGCCGGCTGAGGCGATTCTGGGGCAAACCGTCACATACGGCCACCCCGACAGCCGATCTACGTATACGAGGTACGTCTGGCCGGCCATGTGGAAGTAATCCGCCGACACGGACTCAAACACACGACTCGGCTGGTCGTCCTCCTGTCACAGCGGTTAGTTGCACTGACTTGACGCCAGCTGTCGGCAGCTCGGGCAAGACGAGACGGTGTTGGTGATGTCACGGTCGATGCCCGGCCAGAACACGCACAGGCAGGCTCCACAGGGGTGGTAAAAGTGCTTTGAGTGGCCCGACCAAAAGTGACACATACAAAAATGACCCCAGCACAGCTGGGGTCATTTTTTTTAACTTCACATGAATACCCTAACACCTGGCTGCATGATCGCATCATCCCTATACATTTTAACCAGCGCCTTGCCGGGGGGGGGGGGGGGGGGGTAGACAGTCTAGGGTGTTTCACTTTTCACTTTTTTTTCTCAGATTATCCCATTCCGATCGGATTCCCATTATTTCATCTTTTTAATGAACTTTGGTGCCAATTATTCGATTTTAAACTCGGTTCTATGATGCGCACAAATTCGCCAAAGTTTTCATTTTTGTGCCGTTCGGCGTTGAAGTCACCCATGTTATAGCAATTGCGCGTAGGGCACTAACACCAAGAAAATACCGCCGTGCGAGAGGTGGTATTATCGGTTGTTTTATGTGACCGTTTTTCAAAAGTGGGGGGTCAGGACCCCCCCCCCCCCCCCACCTCCCCGACCCCTCCCCAACTCCTTCCCGTCGGCGACGCCCCTGGTGGTGTGGTATTAAATGCACCACCTATATGCTACTAGCAGGCTTATTTGATACTCCGGTGTTCATTACAGGGGTAGTAGAAGAGCCATGTTCACTGTTCAGCATACGAACCTTCGGTGCGGTTGGTGTCCATAGTCTGCTGGGACTGACTCTTCATATTTACCGTACGGCGTGCGGCAGAGGCGCTCTGTCCGCTCTGTCCCCCTACCGGACGTCGGCGTTATCAGCAGATGCCGGCGGCGTCGCGGCCTTTGTTCCAGTGTGTCCGCGGCGGCGACATTTGTGGGTGGTGACGTGCGTGCTGTGGTGTTGAATTGAAGCCTTGTGTGCGCCGGCGGGGGGTAAGAATGGTCACGAGAGTTGATATTGATATGCCAAGTTTTCAGGAAATCTAACAGATTAACGATGGAAGGCGTCTCTACGAGAAGCGGGAAACGACTTCAAGGTTCCAAACACGACAAGGGTGTTTCAAAAGCCAAGCCTCCAAAGCGGTTGCGTCATGACACTGAAAGATTTATGGTCGGGCAGCCAACTTCATCCATCTCTGGCTCAAAATTGCCTTCCAAAAGACAGGTGCTGCAGTATCTATTTCATGTGAAGGAACGAGGTAGATTCAGGCAGGGGTCGCAGGCTTATCAAGAGGTGGCGACTGAAGTCATGCGTTTTTGGAAGGCGGCAAGGATAGAAACTGTGACTGAGTTGAACTGCCAAAAGCGATGCGAAAAGTTGTTCTCAGAGTGGCGCTCTCTTCAAAAGACCAAATCAAGGGCAAATGACTTCATTCTGAAGAAGAGAGAAGCATTTGAATCACAGCTAGACATGCTCTTCGAAATCGGCGCTGACAACGCTGTAGAAATGATACAGAGTAGTAGGCTGCTGTCTGAGAAGGAGAAGGAAATCGACGTCGCGTTTTACAGAGACCAACAAGGGCCACGGCAAGCAACTATGAGTGGTAAAGACAAGATTTTTCAAGAGAAGGTGGAACTGAAAAAGACAAGAGAAGACAGAGATCCTCAGCCTGGTCCATCAACGTCTAAGCAGGTTGAGCCCATGTCTGATGAGGCCGGTAGTTCATCTCCCAGCGTGCATCAAACAAGCGCCGACAGTAGCATTGGGAGCGCAGGCTACGAACCGGAGACGAGAGAACGAGAGCCAAGCAGCAAGCTGATCACAGTTAACTTGCCGAGAAACGTGTTACGGTCTCCTGCAGTTTCAGAAATGGCAGACAGGCTGAAGCTATCTCACAGACAGGTCAGTAGCAAAAATGCATTTACAAATGATTTTATGAACCTTGTGACTTGTGAGATAGGTAATGTTCAAACGACTTGTTTGTATGATGGACGATGTTTGCATTGTTTTCCAGGTCACTGGCATCGTTGGTGCAGTGCTGAGATGCGCAGAGCCTCCTGCAGACGTTGAAGACTTCGCCCTCTCATCAAGCTCCGCCTGGCGTGCGAGACAAAGCCATAGGCCGCAAGTGGCGAGGGAGATACGAGAACAGTTCCAGTCTCCCATTCACAGCATCATTCACTGGGATGGTTCTATGGTGGAGGTAAGCCAATCCATATTATAAATCCTTCATGCCAACGAGAGATCTTTTGACCTTCACTTCGTTTAAAATATGTTTGTTGTTCTAACAATTACCGGATTATTTTTGGCAGGACGCGTTAGGAGCAGTGGAGCACCGCCTGGCCATTTTGGTGTCTGGTGCTCCTGGCCATGAGGAGGGAAAGCTACTAGCGGTTGCCACGCTCACTGACGGCACGGGAGAAGCACAAGCTGATGCTACTTTCAACGCCATTGAGGACTGGCAATTAACGGAATCAGTTGTTGGCCTCTGCTTCGACACCACTGCTACAAACACCGGCCGACTGCGAGGGGCGGCCACTCGCCTTCAGCAAGCTCTCGACAAACATCTGCTTCTACTGGCCTGCCGGCATCACATGCTGGAGCTGGTTGTGAGGGGCGTGGCAACTGAGCTGTTTGGGAAAACAACTGGTCCCACTGACAAGAAGTTCGACGAACTGAAAGACAGGTAAGAATGAAATACAAATAGATACGTTTGCTGTGGGAGTATTATCGAGAGCAGTAATGGATTGCTAGCGACAATATAGTACGTTCATGCCTGAAGGGTTAGCTAGCTCTCTGAATATGCTCCCCCTGACATCAACCCTCTTCCCAAACATGGGTTGTCTATACCTAAGAGGACTTCATATTGTTCCTCATTCCGCAGGTGGTCACAGCTTGACTTGACTGAACACAGCACGCTGAATCCAACTGATCCGTGGCTCCTGGAGGTGCGGGACACCGTCGTGTCTTACCTGAGGTCACTGCTGTCCGACGACAAAAACTTCATTCGCGGTGACTACCGGGAGGCTGCTGAACTGGCCCTCATGGCGCTGGGCGTTGAGCCGCCGAGAGGGAAACGCTTCATGAAGCCTGGCGCCGTCCACCATGCCAGATGGATGGCGAAGGTCAGTACCCCGAATTTCTTGCGCGTACGTTAAGTTCATTATGCTGACATGGTTCTCACTCTCACTAGTAGTTATTAATCGTTGCGTGACATTCATTTTATTCTGTGCTACAGGTACTGTACAGCATCAAGATGTTCTTGTTCGCCGAATAACTGGAGTACGATGAGCCGATGAAGGAGAAGGTGCAGCGGATGGCACAGTTCCTGCTTCTCTTCTATGTCGTCGCGTGGCTGCGGGCCCCTGTCGCAGCGGACGCCCCCGCCAACGACCTGAATCTGTACCGTAGCCTGGTGCGATACAGCCAGGTGGACCAATCAGTGGCGAACGCTGCTCTCGCTGTCATGCGGCGCCATCTGTGGTACCTGCAGCCATCAGTAGTAGTGTTCAGCCTTTTCAGCAGCCGTGTCGCAGAAGAGGAGAAGGAAGCGATCTGTGTCAACCTGCTCGCAAACCCGCGCTCCGCGGCGCCTGGCCAGCCGCCATCGGTCGCGCTGGATGAGTCCACCAGCCCGTCGGAGCTGGTCACGGCGTCCTCGTGGCTGATGTTTGACTTGATGGGAGTCGACCACGAGTGGATGACAAAACCTCCTGGAGAGTGGGAAGGTCACGAGGCGTACATCCTATGCAAGGAATTCGTGAAAACAGTGAAAGTCGTGAACGACACCGCGGAGAGGGGCATCGCTCTTCTGAAAACATTCTCCCAGCACGTGAAGGGGCAGGACCAATTCCAGTGGCTTCTGCAGGCTGTGGAGAGGCACAGACGTGCAGTGCCCCACATGACAAAGGCAGCCCTGGCTACCCTGTGACTGGGCTCGATGAGAAACGGTATAGAGACCCGGTACCGAAATAAATGTTTCGGCGTCACTGACGTACCAGTGTTTTGTTCACTGTTTAGTTTCGTGTCCTGAAGATTGAGTTTTGTCTGTGTAGCGTTAATCTGGACACCAGAATATGCGACGACACTATCATGGAAGCACAGGTGCCATAATCAACCCTCACAGTGTCATAAAACAACCGATAATACCACCTCTCGCACGGCGGTATTTTTTTGGTGTTAGTGCCCTACGCGCAATTGCTATAACATGGGTGACTTCAACGCTGAACGGCACAAAAATTGAAAACTTTGGCGAATTTGTGCGCATCATAGAATCGAGTTTAAAATCGAATAATTGGCACCAAAGTTCATTAAAAAGATGAAATAATGGGAATCCGATCGAAATGGGATAATCTGAGAAAAAAAGTGAAAAGTGAAACACCCTAGTAGACACCCCTCAGGTTTTTCGCGGATAGCGGGAAAACGGCGAAGCGTAGCGCCGCCATTTTTGGCACAGCTGTTTGTGCATGAATTGTCCATATTATGTTAAAAACACTCTGGTCATATTAGGTCAGGTCACTAGACCAGGTCACGTGACCCCACCTCCAAAACAAACTTGGGGTAGTACCACAGTCACAGTTTTGGGATGATCGGTTTTACACTTACAGGATTTCATAAGGTCACATATATCTACAATTCTTTTATCTTGGATGTGTAATATCAGCGTCCTAAGGACGGTTCAATTTCGTGACCTCCCCATTTTAAGTCTAAGGGGAAATGTTCAAATGCTTCCTATTCTAGCAGTCTAATTCCGTCTGGATCATGTTATTGATGAACTAGGTGCTATTTTTGTTCAGTGACCCCTAAAATGGCAGCCGAGGTCATCCGAGGTCACCAACAGTTGTATGTCAATAACTCTCGACATAATGACGATAGAGAAGTGAAACCGACACCGATGTGTTTATCTCGTCGCGGCACGTCTTCCCATATGCAACATGACATACTTGAGTCACCACCATTTGACCTTGACCTGAGGTCACATTTGTAAGTTGACCTGACCTGGTCAACACTAATATGAGGCAAAGCGTTTCGACGAGACAAGCACGATGGCGTCAAAATTATTGCCTTGTCGTTATTAGGTGTGTTTGAAGACCTAGGTGCATTTTTGGTTCAATGACCCCACGACACGCCAATCTATCATCCGGATTTTTTTCGTCGGATTTTTTGCTTTCATGTAATTTATTATTATTGGCAATCAAGAGTTGAAACGCAACTGCTAATAAAAAAGTAAATGTACATACATACTGACGTGATGAATATGATGATTAAGTGAATAATACAGCTGAAGTTGTTTTGACAATCAGTATTTCTAAGAACATGATCGCTTAGTAAATTTTCACAGAAATGACAGTAATTATTTTTGCTGGCATTTTGACCCCCGAGTACTTCATGAGAAGGAGCATTTTGTCCCCGATCTTATCCATAAGGACAGAAAACTTTACCACCCCTGGGGTCGACGTTTAGTCCTCTCCATGCCCTGATGCGAGTCGTGCAGACGGGTGAGGATTTCATGGCGGAGGCTGGCCGGGACTGGCCGGGATCCGCGGGCCATACACGACAAAGTCGTCGTCGACAGCTAGCATGCTGCGGACTCCCCAGTAGGGCCGCACAGGAGGTGGTACTTCGTGCCGGTGCTCGGGGAATCCAGCCATGACGGTGTCTCGCAGTGCTTGGTAGTCAGCGTCACGGGCTGCGGCCGCCCGAACCGTGTCCAACGTCGGATCCCGGAGAGGCGCGATCCGCGCGCCATCTTCACATGTCGCGCTCAGAGCGGTAACCACGGTCTCCTGTAGCGCGTCTGCTACCTCGGCGACCTCGTCCTCAGGCCCCGGGTCACAGACAGCAGCACGGGACAAGGTGTCTGGGATGCAATGTGCCGTTCCTTTCTGCCAGGTGGCAGTGAAGGTGTATTGCGTGAGCTTCTCACGCAGGCGCTGGAGACGCAGGTTCTCAATCTCCGAGAGCTGCTTTGAGTTGAGGATGGGCAACAGCGGGCAGTGGTCCACGACGAGGTCGAAGTGCGGGAGGCCGGCCAGGTACGTGTGGCATTTCCGGCACGCCCACAGACACGCCAGACACTTCAGCTCGATCACCGCATAACGCGACTCCGTGTCGGTCAGGAAGCGGGAGCCACATTGGACCATCTTCCAGGTGTCTCCGTGCAGCTGCAGCAGTACGAACCCCAGCCCTCGGGTGCGGGCGGCGTCCGTCTGCAGAGCGGTAGGCAGGCGCGGGGCGAAGAACTCTAGTATAGGTGGCGCCACCAGCGCCTCCTTAACGTCCTGGAACGCCTCCTCGTGCTGCGTAGTCCAGTTCCAGACGTTGCGTGGCTTCAGCAGATCGCGGAGAGGCTGAGCAGCGTTGGCGATGTCCGGCGAGAATCCGCTGAGTTGGTTTGTCAGGCCCATGAACGACCGCAGGTCGGTCACGTTCGCTGGCCGCGGAAACTCGTTGACCGCCTGGAACTTACTGTCGTCGACCGTGTAGCCATGCTCGGTGATGCGGTAACCACAGAAGTCCAGCGCCTGGCGCTCGAACTTGAATTTCCTCGGGATGATGGTGATGCCACGCTCATCACAGCGTCGGAGGATGCTGATGACGTGCGCGAGGTGGACCAAGACCATGGGGCTTCTTCTAAAGCGCATTCTGCCCCACGGCGTGATGAAGCACGTTAGGCCACGACAGTACTCTGCGATGGGAACCTGGAAGTAGCCCATCGTGGCGTCCAGCGCGGTCAGCCACCGCGCGTCTCCTGCGATCCCGGCCACGGAGTCATGGACCGGCCTGACAGGGTACGTGGGCCTCTTCACATACTTGTTAAGCCTGGTCAGGTCCACGCACAGTCTGACGCCGCTAGCCTTCTTGGCGACAGGCACTACGGGGTAGCACCAGTCGGTTGGATGATCCACGGTTTACACGATCCCCCTGATGATCAGGTTGTCTAGTTGATGCCTGATCTCCTCTCGAAGTGTCCAGAAGATACTACCTTAAGATACCAGAATTACCAGAAGATGCTTCGTGAAAGTACGCATGTTTTGATGGGTGGATGGTCGCGGTACCTGCAATATATCGCAGGGCCTATTTTAAGGGAAAACCACTGGGGGGGGGGGGGGGGGGGGGGGCAAAAAGGAGTCCCCATTTTTGGGGGCACCTTTTTGTGGCAAAAGGTATCCCATTTTTCCTCCGCGGATTTGGGCCAGTCACTTGATTTTGGTATTCGAGCTTAAGAAATTCACTTTTCGAATTCACAAAAATTTATTTTGTGGACATTTTTCCGAGAAAAAAAAAATTGGGGGGTAAAAAAAAAATCACAAATCCGAGACAGCCATTTGCAAGAAAATGTAATTTCCTTTCTTTTGACGTTTTTTTATTTGCAATTTGCTTTGAAACTCTATTTTTTACGATTTTCCCAACATTGATTGTTTTTCTACCAAAAATGGCATGCCATGACGTCATTAAAACGTTATTATCTCTCAAAATACTGCATAAATTTCATTGAAATTTCGTGAGAAGACCTATAATTGGTGCAGTATAAAGTACTGCAAGTTTCACGTTGATATCTATCAAAGTTTTCAAGTTATTGAGAAAATACGGGAGGGGGCAAATTCTCCCCCCCCCCCCTCCCAGCGGGGCGCGTGTCACCGGGGCTGCATGAATTGCATCACGTGTGCTGTTTTGTCTATCATTGAAAGCAAGGGATATATACAAACTTCAAATTCAATCACTTGAGAAAAGAAAAACTTCCGTTTTCATGAAGTTTTCTCCTAAAATCATTGTTTTTCACGGTCAGTGCAGGGAACGCGCAGGAGGGGGGGGGGGATACTTGTATTGCATGCCCCCCCAGATTCTTGTGTGTGTGGGGGGGGGGGGGGTTGCCCCTGATGTCCGCCCCTGGATGCGCCAGTGGGGGCGGATGCCATCCCCCTTAGATTTGTTTTGGAAATAGCGGAAAAAGACGCCATTTCGCGCCGCCATTTTTGATACAACTGCTTGCCTATCAATTGCCAAAATCCTGTTAATTTGTTTACCTCGGGTCTCCTCAGGTCACGTCACTAAATCAAGTCTAGTGATCCCACCTCCAAAAAATGTGAGGTCGTGCCGCCGTAGCACATTGTTTGACCGATCAGTTAAATACTCACAGGATTTAAGCAGGTTACAAACACCTACAATTCTGCTATTTCGGATGATTTTTATATCGGTGACCTAAGGTGAAGTCTATTTTGTGACTTCCCAATTATAAGTCATTGGGGAAACATGAAAATGCATATAAATCCACGGGAAATGGCCAAATTTGTCCAATTTTCCCCAGAGTCCCGCATCTTTTGCAAAATACAAAGATCCAGTGGCGGATTGGGCAGTGGCGGATTGGGGGTTGGGCAAAATGGGCAATTGCCCCCCCCCCCCAACCGCCTGAAATCGGCGCAAGATTGACACATGTCCTGATATAGAAGAAAATCTCAGCAACTTTTACTAAGAAAAGTTAGCTTTAACACGCGCCCTGGACGGGGAGGGAGGGGGGGGGGGCGAAATCCACCCACCCATCCGGTTTTTCGCAGATAGCGCAAAAATGGCGGCGCTGCACGCCGCCGTTTTTGCATACCTGTTCGGGAATGAACTACCCGCATTATGTCAAATTCTTGATCTCGGATCATCTCAGATCAGGTCACCAGACCTGGTCAGGTGATGACCCCACCTCCAAAACGTTTGCAGTAGTACCGCAGCAACAGTTTTAGGCCGATCGGTTTCAATCTTGCAAGATTTGATAAGATGATAGATACCTACAATTTGTTAATCTCGGATTTTTTTTTGTATATCGGTGACCTAAGGTCAGGTCCATTTCGTGACCGCCAACACTGTTTTGTCCATAACTATCGACATAATGACGATAGAGAAGTAAACACGGTACCAATGTGTTTGTCTCGTCGAGACACGTCCCCCAATATGCAACATGATCTAATTGGGTCACCACTTGACCTTGACCTGTGATCAAAATTCTCAGTTGACCTAACCTAGTCAACATTAACATGATTCAAAGCGCCTTGACGAGACAAACATGATGGCGTCAAACGTAATGCTTTATCTTTATTAGGTAAAAAGTTATTTGTGAAAAACAGTTTTGCCAAAAAAATAACATTTTTGACATTTGATGACCTCTGGAGCCTAAACTATTGACCTGAGCTAAAATCTGAGGAGACCCTGTCGATTGAATTTTTCAAGAGCTTTCCATTACTTTTCCGTTTGTTCCTAGCTATCATAGTTCATGTGATATCTGGGGATTTCTGGAGCGAAGTCCTAAAACTGTAAAATCTGACCTTTGATCCCCTCTGGTGACCTCAATATTGACCTGACCTAAAAAATACCGATATACTTTCCATAGAGCTTGTCTCGACCTATCTAACACCGTTTTTTTGCTTGTTACGTTGCGTGGTTTCCGAGATCATAGGGGGGGGGGGGGGGCGTTTCGACGCCCCCCCCCCTTCGAACTCGGCTCCTATGGGACGTACACCAAGCCCGAAAACATCGTTCGAAAGCTTGTCCAAAAGCATTTTGAAGCTATTTCGGCATTTTCTTAACAGGTTAATATTGAGGTCACCAGAGGTCATCAAAGTTCAAATTTTCCATATTTAGGACTTCACTCCAGAAACCTCCAGATATCACAGGAACTATGCTAGCTAGGAACAAACGGAAAAATGGAAAGCTCTTGAAACATTCAATCGACACAGATCGCCACGTGTCCTCAGATTTCAGCTCAGATCAATAGCTTAGGCTCCAGAGCTCATCAAATGTAAAAAAACTATTTTTTAGCAAAAGAGTTCTCACAAATTACTTTTTACCTGAATATGATAAGGAAATAATTTTGGCGTCATCGTGTTTGTCTCGTCAAGGCACTTCGAATCATATTCATGGTGACCAGGTTAGGTCAACTTAGATATTTGACCTCAGGTCAAGGTCAAGTGGTGACCCAATTAGGTCATGCTGGACATTGGGAGACGTGCCTCGACGAGACAAACACATTGGTGGCAGTTTCACTTATCTATCTTTGTTTTGTCGAGAGTTATTGACACAAAAGTGTTGGTGACCTCGGATGCCCTCGGCTGACCCTGTAGGAGTCACTGAACGAAAATTGCACCTGGGTCTTCAAGAATGTCCTATGATAACATGATCTAGAAGGAATTGGGCTGATATCGTGCGTATCCTCAGAATAGGAAGCATTTGAATATTTCCCCATTGACTTATAATGGGTAGGTCACGAAATTGACCCGACCTTAGGTCACTGATATCAAACATCCGAGATATACGAATTGTAGGTACCTAGGACTTTATAAAATCCTGTAAGTACGATGTCTATCGGCCAAAAACTGTGCCTATGGTGTGACCACAAGCTTTTTTGGAGCTGGGGTCACGTGACTTGGTCTGGTGACCTGACCTGAGATGAACCGAGGTATTTTTTTAAACATAATGTGGACAATTGATGTTTGAACAGCTATGCTAAAAACGGTGGTGCTGCGCGCCGCCGTCTTTCCGCTATCCTTGAAAACCTGTGGGAGGGGGGGGGGGCGTCTAAACGCCCCCCCCCCCCCCCCGGCACGGCGCGGGTTAAATCAGCTATCAATGCATAAGCAAGCCAAATCCGATGCGTTTTCATAATTGTGTGACACTTTTTGGAATTCCCCCCCCCCCCCCCAACCACCCGTTCTGGATTCGCCAATGCAAAGATCCATGTGGTATTTGTATCCTGTGACCTCCACGATGTAAAATCTATTCATTGTTTTTACCGAACCAGTAAGGCGCCGTAGTTGGCGATGAACGAGCGAACGCAAAGGAAATGTATGGTGAATTTCAACTCGATCTGGGAAGTAGTTTCTGAGATACAAATACGTGGTGCACACGGGCGCACGTGCAGAAGAACCCCACCCCTGCCTTGTGAGAATGTGGCGGCTGAGAGATCCCTAACTACACTCCAAATTTGAACACAATCGGCTCAGCAGTTGCCCCCACCCACTCCAAATTGTGTGGCGACGTTCCTGATCCAACAACACCCCCCTCTCCCCCACTCTGCCGCCAATGGGTGATGTTCAAAGGATATTGAAATTCAAGATATTCCGGAAATAATGTAAAGATACTTATTTTGGCTGGGAAATACTCAAACTTAGGAATATCATGACATTTTCATTGAATTTGTATACATTTATCACCAGGTAAATATATTTTATTTTAATTGAATACCTATCAAGCGAAAAATGACATGGAAATACTTACTTAAATCAGGGTGGGCAACATTTCTTGACTGGGGGGGGGGGGGGGGCAAAACGGCTCACTGGGGGGGGGGGGGGGCATTTGCCCCCCCCCCCCCAGTTAACATGTTAAAATAGGCCCTGATATATCGATTAAAAGGAGTGTGCCTACTCACATCGCTTATTTGGGGTTATTGACACTGGTCTATAGAACATAATTTTCTGAATTGACATGACTTCGTTTCTCCAGATTCGCCCTAGTTGCTGAGATATTCCAAAGACTCCAGGAACTTGCTGGGAGCAAAAAGTTATCGGGTAGACTCCAGAGGGCTTTCGCTACTAGAAGCACTGCAACTATCGATTAAACTGCTAGCATATTGTTAGCGCCGGCCAATAGCAATTCAATAAAACAGCTCGTGCACGCTGATAGCAGCAGCGAACAGAAACTGACGACCATCATGTTTTACGATGATGGCCGTTTCGATCATGGCCGATGGCCATTTTTTTAAGAAGATATCAATTTAGAGCTACGAAACTTGCACATAATAAAGTTACAGTGGCAAGAACGTGATGTGCAAAACTTGTCTTGCTATCTTGCATGATGTGACCGTAATTGTGTTGTCTTATGTGCGCCGTTTTACATAACATCACCATATGTGGCGATCGTTTTATAGATATCGAAACAAAAAATAAGCACAAAAACAATATAAGTGAAAATTCAACTAAAGGGCTCCAGATGTGAATTTAATCATATACAACAATCAAACCAATAGCTACTTACCGCATGAAAAATATTTTTGACATTCCAAAACAGTAGGCACACTCCCTTTAAATTGTGCAAATGTTTGCTCTTGAATTACGCTGTCTTGCGGCAAGTTTGTGATGAGCTTTACATATTATTGGCCATAACTTTGTCAATTTTCATTGGATTTCCAATTGAAAATGATACCGACACTCGTCTTGAAAAGGCACACCTTTTGATGGGTGGCTCGGTACCGGTAGCTACAATATTCTCCGCAATAGAAGCACATTCACCTGTAACTGCGATACATGAGGGATACATTTTGCATGTGGTTACAGTTTTAAGTAATTACCTCTGTCAATTGTGAACCGATTTCCAATTGAAAATTACCAATAGATGCTTCGTAATAAGACGCATTTGTTGATTAGTGGCTGATCGGCGTTCATGCAACATATCGATTACATTTTGACAGTTTGTTTTTCGTTTACGATGATTTGACGCTTAGCTCAACATATTATTGGCTATAACTTTGTCAATTTGCATTGGATTTCCAATTGAAAACAATGTCGACACTCGTCTTGAAAAGGCACACCTTTTGCTGGGTGGCTCGTATCGGTAGCTGCAATATTAACATTTAACTGCGCATCCACAATTTATTTACATCCACCACACACCGATGAACACACATTTAAACACATTTGTGGGTAGGTATATCACATTTATTTATGCACATGAACATTATGGGTATGTGTTTACGCAACGCCACTCCACCTCTACTCATACAAAAACATAGTGTACACATTCACACATTTTCAATCGCGACCAATATACTCGCGAGTCGCGACCCAGCGAACGAGGTTGTTAGTGTTGCTTACATGTTGTGATTCAAGGATAGACTTTTGCCGGTATGACATCACCACTCGTTTTGGTGACGCAAGATTATTGTGACGTCATTTGTATTAAAATAAATATTTTTTTTTCTCAAATTATGACACATTAGTACTTTTTTTTCTCCCGTGACCCGTGACCTGTTTCTCAAGGTCATGTCAGGCGCAAATGGCGTCCCGCAGTATCGATGCTTGTAACTTCTGCAGTTTTCGAGTGTTTGTTGCTCAGGAGCATATGCACAGGTGTTTACAGGTGACAGTTGAGGTTTGCACTGAGATTGTGACCTCGATTGACCTTTTCAGAGGTCAACTGAGATCATTGCCCTCCGATGACCTCAGATGACTTTTTTGGGCTTCTGGCGGTTTCTAGGACATTTTGTGACGCTGATTTCAAATTTGGGATCTATTTTATATAATTATATATTACACTGGGGTCATGCGCTTCCACAGGTCAACCGAAGCCACTGACCTCAAATGACCTAACATGACCTTTTTGGAATTTGGCTGTTTTTAGGACATTTTGTGACGCTGATTACGAATTTGGCACCCATGAAGCATTATGATATGCTCATTCACAATTCTAGCTCGATAAAATTCAATTTATACGCATTTTCAATTTGGATGACATTTGGGTCATTGACATGACCTCAGAGGTTACCTAATGACCCAAGACCTTAAAATTGAGTATCAGCGGCTTCCTCTCGTCACAAGCAACACGATCGTCTTTGAATCGAAGATCTAGCTCAATCAGGAGCGAAACGCTAAGGGGGGGGGGGTCGTACCACCCCCCCCCCTACCCGAACACGTAGTGATTTTGCCCTACCCGGGCGAGGGTTAACACGCGCCCTGGAAGGGGGTGCGAAATCTGCCCACACCTCCGGTTTTTCGAGGATAGCGCAAACACGGCGGCGCGCAGCCCCACCATTATTTGCATACCTGTTCGGAAATGAACTACCCACATTATGTACAATTATTGATCTCGGGTCATCTCATGTCAGGTCACCAGACCAGGTCACGTGATGACCCCACCTTTAACCCTCGCCCGGGTAGGGGGGTGGAAGCCACGCCCCTCGGTTTTTCTGGAATAACTCGCGTAGTTTCCAACCGATGCAACTTTCATTACCATACTTTTTAGATAAAAATTCCCATATATTCGTAAAAATTTGGATTTCTAACCCACATGAACCGTGACTTATGACCTGTTTCTCAAGGTCATGTCAGGCGCAACTGGCGTCCCGCAGTATCGATGCTTGTAACTTCTGCAGTTTTCGAGTGTTTGCTGTTCAGGAGCATATGCACAGGTATTTCCAGTTGACAGTTGTGGTTTCCACTGAGATTGTGACCTCGATTGACCTTTTCAGAGGTCAACTGAGGTCATTGACCTCCGATGACCTCCGATGACTTTTTTGGGCTTCTGGCGGTTTCTAGGACATTTTGTGACGCTGATTTCAAATTTGGGATCCATTTTACATAATTATATGTTCCACTGGGGTCATGCGCTTTTACAGGTCAACCGAGGTCACTGACCTCAGATACCTGAAATGACCTTTTTGGAATTTGGCAGTTTTTAGGACATTTTGTGACGCTGATTACGAATTTGGCACCCATTAAGCATTATGATATGCTCATTCACGATTCTAGCTCGATCAAATTCAATTTATACGCATTTTCAATTTGGATGACATTTGGGTCATTGACATGACCTCAGAGGTCCCCTAATGACCCAATACCTTAAAATTGGGTATCAGCGGCTTCCTCTCGTCACAAGCAACACGATCGTCTTTGAATCGAAGCTCTAGCTCAATCAGGAGCGAAACGCTAAGGGGGGGGGGTCGTACCACCCCCCTACCCGAACACGTAGTGATTTTGCCCTACCCGGGCGAGGGTTAAAACGTTTGCGGTAATACTGCAGCCACAGTTTTAAGCCGATCGGTTTCAATCTTGCATGATTTGATAAGGTGATAGATATCTACAATTTGTTTATCTCTAATTTTTTTTTATATCGGTGACCTAAGGTCAGGTCAATTTCGTGACCGCCAACACTGTGTTGTCAATAACTATCGACATAATGCAGATAGAGAAGTGAAAACGGTACCAATGGGTTTTCTCGTAGAGACACGTCTCCCAATATGCAACATGACGTACTTGGGTCACCACTTGACCTTGACCTGAGGTAAAATTTCTCAGTTGACCTAACCTAGTCAACATTAATATGATTCAAAGCGCCTTGACGGGACAAACACGATGGCGTCAAACGTAATGCTTGATCTTCATTAGGTGAAAAGTTATTTGTGAAAACAGTTTTGCCAAAAAAATACATTTTTGACATTTGATGACCTCTGGAGCCTCAACTATTGAACTGAGCTAAAATCTGAGGGCATTTTTTCCATTGGATTTGTCAAGAGCTTTCCATTGATTTTTTCCGTTTGTTTCTAGCTGTCATAGTTCATGTGATATTTGGGGATATCTGGAGCGAAGTCCTAAAACTGGAAAATCTTACCTTTGATGACCTCTGGTGACCTGACCTAAAAAAATACCGATATACTTTCGATAGAGCTTGTCTAGACCTATCTAACGCCGTTTTCCGCTTGTCGCGCCGTTGCGTGGTTTTCGAGATCATGGGGGGGGGGGGTCGAAATCCGCCCCTCCTCCCGGGCGTGTAATTCTCAGAGGCCCTCTAGGGCGCGTGTTAAATTTATTTTCGTATACACATTTTTAAAAGCTTGAAACAATAGCCAATGTAATCCATGGACAGAGGTGCAGATTGAAATTCTGGGCATTAGGCATGCATAGTTTTGGTTAGCTAACCATATCTTCCAATATTTTCCAAAAGGTCTGGACCTTTTGGAAAATATTGTTCGTACACAGCATGGGATATTCCGAAAGCAGTGTGCGCGACCACCACGACTGCTGATTAATTATAACTAATCATTGCTTCGGCGTCATTAGCGCACGCTCTGCCGAGATGGAAGTGCCCGTGAACTTTTACCTTATATAACCTTCTGACTTTAGAAATGCTACTTACGTTTGACACATTAGCATAGACTATATCTAAGAAATTAATTTTTCAGATCTCATGACAACATCTCTCTTTGCATTGCTTTTCGCGACATTTCCCAACTTCAAACTGTCCTCCTACATGTTAAGGTAATGTCTGTTTTTGGTAAAACAATACGACAAAATAATTGTTAAGTTATCATGCACAAGTTATCATGCACCTATATCAATCTTAACTCTGTTGTCTTGTATTGATGTATGATTCGTCTCGAAAAATAAGAGAGGATGGTCCATGATCTTACTTCCTGATTTTTCTTACAAGAAACAGCTAGTGCTGTAGTATGCCGTTTATGCACACCTTTATTTATTATATGTAGGCTCATGAATGGCGTGTGAGCTGTCAGGAGGAATTCCTCGCCTACTTTGACCCGACACGATGTTTTCAGGCATTTCTAAAATCTAGTAGGCCCTTGGCTTAACGCTATATATTTTGCTTACTTGTTTTTAGTGACTAAATATGTTTAATAGCTTTCAATGTTACTTAAAAATGTGTTTCCATTATGAAATGTTTTTCATCCTAATATTTCTAGAAATTGCACATTTTCTTTACGGGTTTCAGCGGGTAGCTGGCAGATTATATGGGTAAGCGGGTAGTGGTGGTGGGTAGTTGATGAGGGTCTGCGTGGCGAGGCGGGTAGCCACAGGGCTGAAAAGTGACATCTCTAGTAGTCATAGTTTGAGTTGTGATTGAGTCGTTATATGATTCAAAATGATTGAGTCCGGACTGATATGGCTCAAGGTCATTTTGAATCGATTGAGTCGAAAGCTCTGGCTCAAAATCTTTGATTGTATCGAATGATGAAAAAGTGAAGGTCTGATTAAGTTGTGATTGAATCGACAAATGTTGATTTTGAGTTGTGATTGAATCGTTTGAGAGAAAAAATTAATCGTATACATGTCTGCTCTGGTGACCTCAATATTGATCTAACCTAACAAAAGACATATATACCTTCGATAGAGCTTGTCTCGAGCTAACTAACGCCGTTTTCCGCTTATCGCTACGTTGCGTGGTTTCCGAGATCATAAGGGGGTGGAATCCGCCCCCCCCTCCAGGGCGTGTAATTATCAGAGGCCCTCCAGGGCGTGTGTTAAGATATAATTCGATCGTATTGTAGAAGCCCCTCGTACCACAATGTGGTGTATTTTTTTTCAACAAAATTTATAAGCAAACGGTATCCAAAGCTATCTGTAAATCAAGATATAAGGTGCATGTTATTTCGTTATTTCGTAGAGATTTTGTAACTTCATCGTACATGTGCACAATCAGCATGTACGTACTGTATTGTTTCCTTAATCCGAATTGTAGAAGATTCAGGATATTATTTTGATTAACCCGCGTCCTGCTGGAGGTAGCAGAATCTGCCCCCCCCCCCACCCCTCCCTGATTTTCTCAATAACTTGAAAACAATGATAGATATCGGCGTCAACATTTTAGTACCTTGTGCTGCATCAATGCTACGTCTTATCACAACATTTCAATGCAAATGGTGGAGCACTTTGGGAGATAATGACGTTTTAATTATGTCATGTCAAGCCATTTTTGGCGGAAAAACAATAAATGTTTGCAAAAATCGCAGACAATCGAGTTTTGAAGCAAATTGCAAGTAAAAAAACTCCGAAAGAAAGGAAATGACATATTAAACATTGCTTCCGCGGCTTTTCGAAATTTTGAGTTTTTTACTCCCAAGAATAAGTATATATTTTTTTGTTGTCGAAAGTTATTTGTCGTTGTTTTACAACATACAATATACTGTACTGTTTGAATTATGTGGGCTCCCTGGCTACGAGGGCCCCTCTGATCCCATTTGCCCCCCCCCCCCCTGGGAGAAATTCTGTCCCCCCCGGGAGAAATTCTGCCTACGCCTCTGGTACGGCATGCCGTAAATAGAGTGCTCAGAATGCCGCACTTTGGGAACTACGGCGTGTGGCTCATTGTCGAAATAGCCCAAGCTCATTGTCGAAATAGCTCAGTCGGCAGAACGCAGTCGGCAGAAGAACTGAAGATCGGTATGTCCCCGGTTCGATCCCGGGTTCAAACAGTTTTGCAGGCCGGCGCACCAATATGCCGTACTATACGGCATTGCTAAGATTGGGTGCGATCGCGGCTCTTGGTAAGATTGGGCTGCTTACTGGGTTGGTTGCTCGCCGCTTACTTGGTTGGCTGTCAGCAGGGTGAGGGGAGCTCCGCCATGCCTTTGAAATGGGGGGGGGGGGGGGAGATCCAGGGAAGCCAAGTGGTTACCACAACCAGTGGCGGATCTATATTGCAAGTTTGTTGTTGTTGTTGTTGGGGGGGGGGGGGGGGGGTAAATTTGCTCCAGGGCGCCGTAGGCGGAAAGTTGTTTTGCGGGGTGGGTGTCCCCGAAAAGGAAAGATGTTGAGCGCGAGGGGGGGGGGGGGCGTCAGGGAAAAGTTGTAAATACTGAGAACAACTGAACATTGATTTCTATCAATCTTGTTGATCAGGAAAAATTAAGGGGTATAATCCCCTACTGGCTCAAAAATGGGGGGGGGCACCTCCCCCCTGTGGCGGAGCCCCTGGCTGTCTGGGGAAGCAGGCGGGGTGGGCCGCCGTGTGTCAGAGAAGCCGGCGGGGTGGGCCGCCGTACCCCGCCGTCGAGCAATCACCGGTAATTGGCGGGCAGTGGGTAGGGCCGTGTGCCGGCGGCGGCGGTGGTCGTCAGCGGTGGTCGCCCCCGCCGCCGTCCGCCGCTCCGCCGCCCCGCCGGCCGTCAGATCGATGCTCGGCGTGCGCCGCGTACGACCCGCTCGGCCGTCGCAGACCACCTGGGGCACCTGTGGCAGCCACATCGCCGCCGCCGCCGCCGCCGCCGGAGCAGTACCTATGGCGAAGGGTGAGTTGTGCGGCGTGGCTGCCCCGGACCAGGTTTGGGTGGCCGCCTGGCATCGGCAGCGCGAGCCGCCCACCGAGCTGGCGCTGCGCCGCACCGACCTGCCCTCGCGGCGCAGCAGCAGCACCGGTCGCTGCCGCAGCGGCAGCTCCTCGCCCTACCCGCAGCGGAACCTGGACGACGCGGCGCTGCGCCGGCAGTCGCGCAGCACCTGCTGCGTCCAGCAGGCGGCGCCCAGCGCTGGCCACTGGCCGGAGCGGTCGTCGCGCAGCACTGGCCACCTGCACGGCTCTCCTCGGGACGGGCCGGCCGTCTGCAGCTGCCGCGCCTCCTGCTGCGCCAGTCCGGTGGTGGTTTGCCGGCGGCACTCCTCCCGGCGCCGGCACCGGCACCGGCACCCGGCCGGCCACATCCGCAGCGGCAGCGGCAGCCGCGCCGGCGAGCAGAGCCGGCACCGCGAGCGGGGCCGACTGCCGCGACAGGCGCACAGCCTGGACTGGCGGCCGCAGGCGGGCCGCGCGCCGCTGCTACGCCAGAGTACGGTCGGCGTACCCGATGGAGACTACCTGCCAGCGCTGGAGGCGGCCGGCCTGGCGCAGCCCCGAAGTGCCAGTCAGACGGGTAGCAGCCGCTCGGTGCTGGGCAGCTGCCGCTCCGGCCTGGCGCGCCAGTCCACTTGTGACGCGTCTGAGGAGCTGGGCCACCGGTACTCGGCGGCCTCCTCGCTGGCGTCGCGCTCACCGCGGCCGGGCTCGGCGCTCTCCTGCTCCACCTCGCTGGTGAACCTGACGGCCGCCGGCGCCGACATGGCCGCGCCCATGCTGCCGGTGCTGGCGCAGGTGCTGCCCACGCGCGCGGCGCTGCGCACGCGCGCGGCGCTGGCGCGGCGCGGCGAGAAGCGGCTGGACCAGCGGCTGCGCTGGGTGGTCATCATCACCGGCCTGCTGCTGCTAGCTGCCGCCGTCGTCATGGTCGGAGTCACGCTCAAAATGGCGCCCATCATCGACGACATGGGTGAGTCGAGCCACCGGCCGCCGCCGTGTCGTGGTACGGTGCCTTCGTCTTGCATCGCGCAACGACCGCCGAGCTCGGCGACAATCTACACTGAGATAAAAAGTTACTAGGGGTGGTTAGTTTTGGGCTAGTGTCAAAAATTACGAGGCCTTTACTAACCACCCCTAGTAAAACGTACTAGGGGTATTACCACCGGTTTTACTAGGGACCTGGTAAAATTTACCAGCCCGAAAACCATGAGCTAGTCAAAGCTAACTAGCCCGGTTACGACGGGGGTAGTACTACGCTTACTAGTCGGGTTACGAGGGGGGTAGTACGCTTACTAGCCCGGTTACGACGGGGATAGTCACGCTTACTAGCCCGGTTACGAGGGGGTAGTACGCTTACTAGCCCGGCTACGACGGGGGTAGTCACGCTTACTAGCCCGGTTACGAGGGGTAGTCACGCTTACTATCCCGGTTACGACGGGGTAGTCACGTTTACTACCGCAAATACCAGGGTTCAGCGACGGTTACTAACCCTGGTACTAGGGGTATAGTAAGTGGTACTACCTCTCTTACCAGGGGAATTCCCTTTCTTACCAGCCCACTTACCACATATCCACCAGTTGCTGCAGCTTTTGCGTTGACTATTTTTCGCCCGAATATCTCAACAACAGGCAATTTTTTCCGGAACGAGATTTATTCGTACAGTAAACCGAGTTGAAACATCTGACATGACAGTTATTACAGCAAACACGCGGCTGATCGCATGCTCGGGAACGCCCCCGGAGCAGGCGATCACCGTGTTTTGCCCCCGAGGGGCAAAACACGGTTTCAGAACCTTTGGGGGCCATGACCAATTGGCACCCTGGATCCGCCCTTGGGTTGCTGTATTGCAACAAGATTCATTCTATACAAATATGCATGAAATAGGTTTCACATGTGTAAAAAAATCACATGGGAGCCAACAAAACTCGGTACCGGTGGGGCTGGCGTCACCGTCGCGACCGGGCAAGCAAATCAAGGTTCAAAGTTACTATCACCGTTGTTGGTCTGGAGTCATGGGGAAGCTTTATGACGTCGCCAGATTCTGGCTACGAGCGAATCTTAGGCCGACCCGATCGGACTTAATGGCCGGGTTAGGTTAGGTTAGAATAGGTTAGTTTCATTAATTCCGATAGGTTCGGCCTACCGCTCGTAGCTATTAAATCGGGGCGGCCTAAGATTCGCTCGGGGCTCGCCCTTGAACCAGGCCTTGAACTACCCCTGCATTCGGCACACGCGCGACACGCTGCCTACTAGAGTGCTTACCAGGGGGCTCGCCCCGTTTACCAGGCCTTTAACTACCCTCTGAATTCGGTACACGCGGCAGCCATCTTGATTCGCAAGCAGAAACTGCATGCGTTCAAGTGCATTCAAACTGCGTTGGCGTAAGTGCGTGTTGCGTCGGTACGTGTGTTGGAGGGGTGAAGTGTTAAGTTTCTCTGCATCTTAATGCTTGTTGCTCTTTGTTAGTAGTGGCAGCCATATCGATTCGCAACTGCAGAGACTGCGTGATGTGAGTGCGGAAGTGGTCCACCGTGAGTGCTTGCTACGTGTGTTGGAGGGGTGAGTGCTCACATGTTAAGTTGTATTTTATGTTTGTTGCTCTTTGTTGGTAGTGTATTAACTGCATTATGAACAGTTTCCATGGTATCATTTTCTAGTTAGATGCGTATGCAGTCAGAGGTATCATCTCCGAACAATTCTTGAACAATGTCAACAAACTTCCCAGGAAATTTGGGGTAGAGTTTTGGGTAACGGTGGGGCTGGCGTCACCTTTGCGGCCGGGCAATAAAATCAAGGTTCAAGGTTACTATCACCGTTGTTGGTCTGGAGTCATAGGGAAGCTTTATGCCGTCACCACTACGAGCGAATCTTAGGCCGCCCCGATTTAATAGCTACGAGCCGAACCTATCGGAATTAATGAAACTAACCTAATCTAACCTAACCTAACCCGGCCATTAAGTCCGATCGGGTCGGCCTAAGATTCGCTCGTAGCCAGAATCTGGTGACGTCATAAAGCTTCCCCATGACTCCAGACCAACAACGGTGATAGTAACTTTGAACCTTGATTTGCTTGCCCGGTCGCGACGGTGACGCCAGCCCCACCGGTACCGAGTTTTGTTGGCTCCCATGTGATTTTTTTACACATGTGAAACCTATTTCATGCATATTTGTATAGAATGAATCTTGTTGCAATACAGCAACCCAAGGGCGGATCCAGGGTGCCAATTGGTCATGGCCCCCAAAGGTTCTGAAACCGTGTTTTGCCCCTCGGGGGCAAAACACGGTGATCGCCTGCTCCGGGGGCGTTCCCGAGCATGCGATCAGCCGCGTGTTTGCTGTAATAACTGTCATGTCAGATGTTTCAACTCGGTTTACTGTACGAATAAATCTCGTTCCGGAAAAAATTGCCTGTTGTTGAGATATTCGGGCGAAAAATAGTCAACGCAAAAGCTGCAGCAACTGGTGGATATGTGGTAAGTGGGCTGGTAAGAAAGGGAATTCCCCTGGTAAGAGAGGTAGTACCACTTACTATACCCCTAGTACCAGGGTTAGTAACCGTCGCTGAACCCTGGTATTTGCGGTAGTAAACGTGACTACCCCCGTCGTAACCGTGATAGTAAGCGTGACTACCCCTCGTAACCGGGCTAGTAAGCGTGACTACCCCCGTCGTAGCCGGGCTAGTAAGCGTACTACCCCCTCGTAACTGGGCTAGTAAGCGTGACTATCCCCGTCGTTACCGGGCTAGTAAGCGTACTACCCCTCGTAACCCGACTAGTAAGCGTACTACCCCCGTCGTAACCGGGCTAGTTAGCTTTGACTAGCTCATGGTTTTCGGGCTGGTAAATTTTACCAGGTCCCTAGTAAAACCGGTGGTAATACCCCTAGTACGTTTTACTAGGGGTGGTTAGTAAAGGCCTCGTAATTTTTGACACTAGCCCAAAACTAACCACCCTAGTAACTTTTTATCTCAGTGTAGGCACTCTAGTAGGCAGATCATACTAGGGTCTCTACCATGGGTGAGACCCTGGTACTGAATACTACCATTAGTACCAGGCCTTGAAGGGCGGTAGAAGGGCTTTACTAGGGGGGCTGGTAAGACCCATAGTATCTTTTTCTCTCAGTGTATTGTCTACTCCCTGGGTACAGAACGTACTTAGACATCGCCTTTTTAAATCTTCTAGGCAATTGTGGTATCGATGTTCTTAGCGTTCTGAGCCCATGGGGTGATGTTGACACATCCTCGCTGGCGCTGGAGACGTGGAAATCGTGTCTGATTCGCCATGCTTCGTCATTTGTGAGACAAATGGGCAAAGTTGGCGCATCCTAACGACCGCGAAAATGAGGAATCAGCTCAAAACTTTAAGGCTTAAATTCAAGTCTGGCGCATCGGGCCGTCCGCCCGGCAATCGCATCGTTTGTTTCCATCGGCGTCAGACCAGTGTGGTTAGTCCATGACTAGCTGGTGGATACATACTTTAGGCAGGGGCGGCACTTTATATCTCTTTGGGAGATCCCGAGCCCCCCCCCCCCCCAGTGCTGAGCTGAGCCACCCCCCCCCCCCCATGGTGTTCCGGGCCCCCCAATGTTTTCCAAAATTTGTGCCCCTCCAAAATTTCGAGGGCTACCCGTACAAATTGTTCTGTTTTGAATTTTGCGTATTTCATCATATCAAGATGTGATTCCATCATAGGAGTATTTCATCTTAGAAGTATACGAGCATTGTGATTCCATCTGCGACTGTTTTAGATTATGATATAATGGGTAAGTTGGTAGCATGGATTCTCTTCTGCTAACAAGACCGTAGATACAAGGTTTAGGCGTTCAGATTAGCGAATAGCGGAGGGGAGCATGACGAATTAGCGATCGGAGTGCTCTATTTAAATGGTGTTCAATGGCATTTGTTGTAAATGTATTGGTTGCCTGGAATAAGGCTGATAGTTAATTCAGCCTTTTTTGCTCCCTGGTATTGCAATATCCTAAATATCCAACATCCGTGCTAAAATAATAGTTTGATACGGAGGAACATCGAGGGGATCGAGCCATCAAAGGGCATCGGGTCATCGTGGCCAGGGGTCCATGTCTCTTCCAGGAGGTTAACCGAGGTCGGACTGAGGGGGTCCATGGTTGACCTGATGAGCCCTCGGTCAGCCTGAGCGAGCCTCGTTGGGCCTGGAGGGAGCTCGGTCGACCTGAGGGGGCACTCCGTCGACTTGAGGGATTTCTTCGTCCACCTGAGGGGGTTCCAGTCGGCCTAAGGAGCCATTGTTTGGCCTGAGGGTTCCCCTGCCGGCCTGAGGGGCCTCAGTCAGCCTTATCGGCCTGAGGGGGCCTCGGTCGACTAGGGGGCCCTCGGTCGGCTTGAGGGAACCTCGGCCGGCTTGAGAGGCCCTTGGTCGACCTGAGGGGGGGGGGAGGGGTGCAGTTGGCCTGACGAACTCTTCTTCGGCCTGAGGGGGGGGGGGGGGGGGGGGGCTCTGTTTGTCTGGAGGGATCCTCGGTCAGCCTGGATGTGGGAGTTCGGTTGGCCTGAGGACCCTCGGTCGACTTTAGGGACCCTCGATATGCGTGAGGGAACCTCGGCCGGCTTGCGGGGGCCCTTGGTCGGTCTGAGGAGCTTTTGTTCTGTCTGAGAGGCTCTGTGTCGGGCTGACGGACCCTTTGTCGGCTTGAGGGGGCCTCAGTCGGTCTGAATGGCCCTCGGTATGCCTGAGGGGACCTCCGTCTGCGTAAGGGGGCCCTGAGTGGGCCTGAGGGATCCTCGGTTTGCCTGAGTGGCCCTCGGTATGCCTGAGTGGCCCTCGGTATGCCTGAGTGGCCCTCGGTATGCCTGAGTAGCCCTTGGTATGCCTGAGTGGCCCTCGGTATGCCTGAGGGGACCTCGGTCGGCGTGAGGGGTCCCTGAATGGGCCTGAGGGACCCTCGATTGACCTGAGGGGCCCTCGGTCAGCTTGAGGGGCCCTCAGTTGGCCTGAGGAACCTTCGGTTGGCCTGAGTGGCTCTCGTTCGGTCTGAGGGGACCTCAGCCAGCTTGAAGGGGCTTGTTTCGGTCTGAGGGGTCCTTGCTTCGGCCTGAGGGGCTTTCAGGCGGCCTGAAGGAGCAATTGGTCTGCCCTCTGACGGTCTTAGGGGCTCTCGGTCGGCTTGAATGGCCCTCGGCCAGCTTGGTCGGCTTGATAAGGCCCTTTTTCGGCCTAAGGTGCCTTCGGTCAGTTTGAAGAGGTGCTTTTTTCGGCCTGAGGGGCCTTCGGTTAGCTTGAGGAGACCTTCGGTTGGCCTGAGGGGCCCTCGGTCGGTCTACAGTAGTCCCTAGTGTGCATGTGGGACTCTTCTGTCAGCCTTGGGGGGCTCTCGGTCGACAGGGTTGGTGCCTGTGCTTTCTCTTTGAAACCCATGGCTATTGATTCTCTCTGTCCTGTCCTCTTTTCTATGAAAAATTCAGGAGCTTGTGGGGCAGACGGCATTTGCATTAAAGTAATTAAGCTTTGTTTCGAAACTATTGGCCATGTCATCCTACACATTCTCAACACCTGTCTCACATCCTGTGAATTTCCCGATCCCTGGAAACATTCCATAGTACATCCTATCCACAAATCCGGAAGCCCATCAGGTGCCTCAAACTTCAGACCTATTTCCATCGTTCCTGCCTTTCCGAAGCTTGTCGAGAAGGTGGTCCAGCGACAGCTGTACTCGTACATGGCTGACAACAACCTTTTTTCCTCATCCCAGCACGGTTTCCGCTCCCGTCTCTCCACAGAAACCGCGCTCCTTACCGTATCCGATCATATCCTTGCCGCCACTGACCGCCAGGAACTTACTCTCCTCTGCCTCCTTGATCTTTCCAAATGCTTTGATGTGATTGACCACACAAAGCTTCTTTCCAAACTTTAAGCCTATTCTATCGATCCTACCTGGTTTTCTTCTTACCTCCGTGGTCATACCCAATCTATTTGTACTGCTGACGGGCGTGGCAATCGGCACCTTTCCAGACCCCAGTCCAATCCCATCGGTGTATTCCAAGGATCCTCTCTTGGCCCACTCCTCTTCCAGATATTTGCTAACGACCTGTCCCTCTTTGCCCCTGACGCGCACGTGGTGCAGTACGCTGATGATACCCAAATTTTTATATCTGGCAAAAAAGACTCTCTCCCGCAGCTCATTGCTACAATGGAACAGACATTAGACTCATTGGACGTCTGGTTCCACTCCCACGGTCTGAAAGTAAACACAAGTAAAACGGAACTTATAGTCTGTGGTTCCCGTCAAAATTGTCGTGGCATGGCTCCCATTACTGTTCGGTACCGCGAGGATGCAGTGCGTGAGGACCCCACCGTGAGGAACCTTGGCGTAGTGTTCGACAAGTACCTCACCTGGGACTCTCACGTTTCTGCCCTCGTCAAAAAATGCAACGGTATCCTCATCGGCCTGTCCCACGTGCGTCATCAGATCCCACCTGACCTTCTGCCCACCTTGGTCAATGCCTTGGTCATCTCGCACGTTCGATACTGCCTTGCCGTCTATGGCAACGGGTCGGAGAAAAACACACAACGCCTCCAAAAAATCCTGAACTTTGCGATGCGCGTTGTCTCCGGCCGTCGCAAATTTGATCATATATCGGACGTGCGTGAGGAACTGGGCTGGCCTACTGCCCGTCAGCTCTACCAACATCACTCTGTTAGTTTGCTTCACAAAATACGAGTTACTGGCGAACCGCAAGCTCTTGCCTCTCATATTCAGGCCAACTCTTCTCTTCGCTCCCGTTCTACTCGTCAGGACACTGATCTCTCTCCCGCGTGTGAGGACGGAGGCGGGTAGGCGGCGCCTCCTATACAGTATCGCGCAACTCTACACTCCTTACCTCTGGAACTCCGGAACTCGACTCTCGCGTCTTTTAGGCATGCACTGTGTAATCATTTAGCTGGGACTGGATGAATATGTGCGTACGTGCGGGTGTGTGTGCGTGTTGTGTGTATGGATGTATGCTTTTTTATATTTTGCTGTATGAATGCTGCTTACGAGTGCCTTTTTAACATGTCTCACCTTTTAACGTTATCGACTCGACACTCGGAATAGCCATTTTATGTTGGAGAGTGTTTTAAATGTCAATACATACATACATACATACATACTTGTTCGGCTAAGAGGGCCCCGTGCAAGTCTGAGAAAGCTCTCGTCATTCTGGAGAGCCCTTAAACGGGCTGGGAGAGCCATTGGTCGGTCGGAAGCAGTCTTGCAGACACGGAGTCGGAATCTGAGTATATCGGAGTCGGTATTTTTTGCCTGTGTCAGTTAAATTTTGCCGACTCCGGCTGGCATGTGAACATTATGTATGAGGAGCGCGTATTTCAGATGCATTTTTAATTGGCCACCGACAGCGATAATTTAACATTTTACGGCTTCGAAATTGTGTTGGTCCTTAAAAAAAACGAATGATATGACCAGTCGGCCATGCTCCCCCTGGTAGTCAGGCAGGCCCCTCTGGCGACCGAGCAAGTGCCCCTTGGGGCCGAAGGCCCCAGTGTTTTGGATGGTGTCAGGCGCCCGCGAAACCCTTACGTCGCATAAAAGAACGCCAATCAACTTAAATAAATCGTAACACGAATACATAACAGTACTTGTTTGTCTGTTAAAGGCATGTATATGTAAATACGTACATAAGGGCCCAGACAGTGTGGAGAGGCCCTCTACCAGCTTTTAAAGGGCCCTGCTGATCTGCAGATGGCCCCCCGCCGGCATTTAGAGGGCCCCTGTCAGTTGTAGAAGGCCCTCTGCCGGCATTTATAGGGCCATGCCGACTTGTAGAGGACCTTGGCGGCCTTTAGAGGGCCTTTCCGGCCTGTGAAGGTCCTTCCGGCTTTTAGAGGGCCCTGTCGACCTTTATCTGGCCTTTAGAGGGCCCTGCCGATCTGGAGATCGCCCTGCCAATCTGCAGAGGGCCTCTGCCGGCATTTATAGGCCCCTGCCGACCTGTAGCGAGCCCTCTTTCAGCCTTTAGGGGCCCTGTCGATCTGCAGAGTGCCCCAGCCAATCTGTAGAGGGCTCTGCCGGCCTTTAGTTGGCCCTGCCGGTCTTTAGAGGGCCCTTCCGGCCTTTAGAGGGCCCTTCCGATCTGTATAGGGCCCTTCCGTTCTTTAGGGGGCCTTGTCGGCCTTTAGATGGCTCTGCCGGCCTTTAGAGGGCCCTGTCATTCTGTAGATCGCCCTGCCAATCTGCAGAGGGACTCTGTCGACCTGTAGAGGACCCTCTTCCAGCCTTGAGGGACTCTGTCGATCTGTAGTGTCCCAGTTAACCTGTAGAGGGCTTCTGTTGACCTTAAGAAGGCCCTGTCGATCTGTAGAGGGCCCTCTGTCGGCCTTTAGAGGCCCCTGCCTATCTGTAGAGGGCATTTGCTGTCGTTTAGAGGGTCTTGTGGTGGTAGAGATGGTCTGCCAGTCGAGCGCCGGTGAGGCTCTCGAGGCTCACTGCGCAGCTCGTAAGAACAAGGCTTTTCCCAGTTATTGTTGATATCAATCGCAATTTTATGAATTCATGAATAAGTATATGCTCTTACAATGCAATATTTCCCGTTAGTTTGCTTTGAATATTCAAATTCAGGAGCAAATCTGGCAATTTTGTGTTTTGTTAGTTCCTTCTACAAAACATACCGCAAACGCCCTAAAAAGAGGCTAAAAGTATACTAGTATACTAGCCTTGATTAAATAAAATACGCAATTGACAGTTAGTTAGGACAAAATTGAAGATATTAATGACAAAGAAATATAATATTATGATGAAAAATGCCATCAAATGTCAAAAGCATAGGCAGGCATTAATTCATCGTCGTTCCGTCCCGCTGAGATCGTCTAATTTAGAACGGTAGCTTCGTTGGTTTCTGAAAACCGGAACAATCCTTACTCATTTACTTAAGCAACGAATCACACCAAACGTTCTTGATTTGAACAATTGATTAATTGATGAATCTCATAAAAAGCTTAAAAAACCTCAGAAAAAGCACTTATAAACCCATGAAACATGCGGGCTTTCTGCACCCACTGGTACTGAAAACTCAAAAATAGCTGCTCTAGATCGAACGGATGGCATGGTTTTTTTTTTCCTATTCTTCCCGGAACGGCCTATAGCCATTTTCCGGGGAGGGGCAATGACCTCTGGCAATTTGCCAGGCAAAAAACTACGTTAACCGGTTTATGTGACCCGGAGCAAACTAGGGACTAGGGCAGCTATTTTACGTTACTAATTACGTTAACCGGTTTATTTGTACCCGGAAAAATTATTTGTTCAAAGTAAATATAATATCTAACATTACGTTAAGTATTTCGTTCAAGGTCAAATATAATATCTAGCATTACGTTAAGTATTTCGTTCAAGGTCAAAAATAATATCTAGCTTTACGTTAAGTATTTCGTTCAAATTCAAAAAGAAGTCAAACACGAGACACACATGCATACATATTTTTATTACAATACACTTGTACAGTGTCAGTGTTGATGGAGCCGTGGCGGTGCCGTCATTGCCACAACGGGAGACTGTTGCCAGTCTCCCTGGCTCCGGCGCCTCGGCGAGACCTGGTTGTGGGGTGTATTTAGCTGGGCGAAAAGTCCTGAATAATAAAAAAACCAGCGTCTAAGGCAAAGGGGAAAAAACCTGCGCGGTGGGCCAAAAATGCGCAAGGCCAAAAACCCCTGTTATATTTGATTAGCTAAACGTGTTTGGTAGAGATAATCTAAGAGGAGACCTATCAATTCAGGATAACTATCACCTAACAGTGTTTGAAGATTTAATGTGATGCCATTTTGTTGTGTGTAATTAATAATGTTCTGTCGTTTATCGTTGTGTACTGGGCAAGTAATAAGTAAGTGCTTGATTGTGTAGCGCGGATAACCTGGGCAATGTTGGCAATTTGGTGGCGGGAGATTCTCCATAATATAATAATGAGTAATTTTTGTATGACCGAGACGGAGGCGCGCCAAAATTACCTCCTTCTCTCTACAATTCTGATGACTAGATATAAAATGTTGGACTTTTGGCTTGATTGGATAAAGATGAAAATGCGGAGCGGCGTCCCACTCGCTCTGGCGCAGTATGCTAAGTTGAGAATTAATATAATTTAACACGTCTGATACTGGGCTTGGAAGTTGGTTTACTGAAGGTAATTCTAGGCTCAATTTCGCAAGTCTGTCGGCTTCCTCGTTTCCCGGGATACCAGTGTGTCCTGGGATCCAGAGGAATTTAATACTATTGTTTTTACTGTTTAAATACTTGATTAGTTGTCTGATTTTAAATACTATCGGGTTTCTACATTCACTAATCGAGGAAATGGCCGTGAGCGAGGCGGACGAGTCTGTGCAAATGACTACTTCCTTAAGTTTTTCTTTTCTGACATATATTAATGCTAATAAAATGGCTGACAATTCCGCTGTGTATACGCTATTTATGTCGGGAAGTCTAAAGTTATTGCTAACTGTGTTTGTGTAGAATGCACCACCGGTTCGGCCTTCGCCCCGTGAACCGTCTGTGTATATGTATGTGTATGTGTTGTGTTGTGCTTTGTGTTCGTGGAAGAGTGAGAGTGTTTCTGACGCGGTGACTGTGTTTTTGTTGTGTGTGAAGAGGCGGTGTGTGTCTGGTGTTGTGTCGAGCCAGTGAGGTGTGAGTGGTGGCGTTGGCATTGTGGTGATGTGAGCGATGTTGAATAGTGTGAGTGTTTGTCTGATTCTGTGGCTGATAAGCGGGTGTCGTTTTTGTAGTAGTGTTTGTCGTCTAGTGGGTGCGGGGTGATTTAAGATGTGGAATGTTGGGCGTGTGGGGTGTGAACTTGCTCTGGCGTAGAATCTAAGTAGTGTGTATTTGCGTCGGCGGCAGAGTGTGGGAATGTTAGTGTCGATGTGTAAGTTTGTGGTGTTGGTGGTGCGGCAGGCTCCAGTCACGATGCGCAAGGCAGCGTTTTGGACAGTTTGCAATTTTTTAATTTGTTTGGAACATATGTCATCAAATAAGAATGCGTTATAATCCAGTACTGGGCGTATCAGGGAAGTATATAGTTGGAGGAGAGTGGCGCGATCTGCGCCCCACTCTCGACCAGCCAATGACTTCATAATATTAATTCGTCGCGTACATCTCTGCACTAAATCATTGAAGTGTGGGATGAACGAGAGACGTGTGTCTAGCGTTATTCCCAGATACTTGAATGATTTGACAAAAGGGATAATTTGATTGTTATATTTTAATGGAATGTAGGGTTCCACATATGCAGGTTTCTTTGAAAAAATTAGAGATGCAGATTTACTTGGAGAAATTTCCAGACCCCATTGGTCGCACCAAACCTTTATATCAATGAGTACTAGTTGTAACGTTTTGCTGGCTTGATCGACACTCGGGTGCGAGAACCACATCGCCAGGTCATCTGCGTACATTGAAAATTTGAGACCTTTGTCGATCTTATTAATATTACTGAAGATGTCGTTAATCATAATTAAAAATAGGGTCGGGGAGAGGACCGATCCCTGTGGGACACCGTGGTCCTGATTTTGATTTGGAGAATATGTGTTGCCGCACCTTACATTAAAAGTTCTATTTTCTAAAAAGTTTTGGATAAATTTGGCGAGTCGACCTCGAATTCCGGCCTTATGGACCTTTACTAGAAGTGCGGTTTTGTTGACTCTGTCAAACGCAGCTCTCAAATCAAGAAAGAGGGCAATTGTGACCTCTCTCCCTCGAAAGCCGCGCTGGACAGAGTCGATAAGACCAACTAAATTGTCCGCAGTGGAACGACCAGGTCGAAAACCACTTTGGTGTGGGGTAAGTAAATTATTTGATTCAATGTATGTCCTGATGCGTCCATTAACCATGCGTTCGAATAGTTTACATGCACAACTAGTTAGAGAAATAGGGCGATAGCTAGCGGGAGAAGATTTAGGTTTGCGAGGTTTAATTATAGGAATTAGCGTACTATTATGCCAAGATTCAGGGAAAGTGCCGTCAAACCACATGGTATTGAAGGCTGTTAGTAAGTTGGTGAGACCAGTCTCTGTCAAGTTTTTAAAGAAGGAGTAGTCAATTTGATCTGGCCCTACAGAAGTTTTACCACATTTACCTATAGCGTACGTTAACTCTGAGTTGGTAAAAAGAGAGTTGTATATTTCTACGTTATTAGAGTCAAAGCTGATAGATTGAAATTGATCGTTAAGTTGGTTAGCAAAAGTTGGTGTACATTGTTGTGCTGATGATATGTTAGCGTAGTGTTGTGCAAATTGTGTTGCCACCTCTAGGGAAGCGTGTAAGATGTGTTGTGTATTTGTAAGTGTGGGATTTTGTATGCCGGTGGTCTTTTATTTGAAAACGATTTGATTAATGTCCAAATTTTTGAGAGGGAGGTAAATCGATTAAAGGTAGATGAGAATTCCTGCCAAGATTCTTTTTTTGCTTTGTCAATGATTGTTTTAGCCAAAGAGCGGGTTTTCCGTACTTCGTGTTCGTTTTCTGCAGTTATACAAGATTGAAATTTTCGAAATGCTCTTTTCCGGAGGGCAACAGCTCTTTGGCATTCTGTGTTCCACCACGGGGCAGTACGCCGCCTCGGGTGGTGTTGTGTGTGTGTGCGTGTGTGTGGAATGTGCTGGTGTGCTGATGCGAGAATAGTGTTTAAAAATGTGTTAATGTCGGTCTGGGAGTCTGCGGGGTGACTAGTGTCAATGTGTTTTTGAAAGGAGGACCAGTCGGCTTTGCGAAGGTTCCATCTAGGCAGAGAGTAAAAATTTGTCTGTCCTGAAGAGACTTGGAGTTCTAAGTGAATTGGGAAATGATCGCTAAAAAGAGGGTCTGATTGTGCGTTAAATGTAAAAAGAGTCGCGATGCGTGGTGTGGCGAAGGCGAGATCGATGGCGCTGTAAGTCACCTCGCCTCCTGAGTGGTGTACGTGTGTGGGTGATTGGTCGTTAAGGAAGACCAAATTATGCCGGTCCAGTAGGTCCAGCATAATTTGGCCTCGGAAAGAGTTCCGAAGGCAGCCCCACGCCCGACTATGCGCGTTGAAATCGCCCATAATCAGACATGGGGTGTTAATATTTGTAATAAGCTGGGAAAAAGAATCAATGTCTATGTCCTCCGTAGGACGGAAATAAATTGAGATGAGAGTTATTTCTAGCTGAGCGATTTTAATATTAACGCCGACTGCGTCTAAGGTTGTTTGAAGGTCGATTTGATGATGCAAAAGTTGGTTTGAAATAAGCAAAGCCGAGCCGCCTCGGCGAGGTGATGCATTTACGTTATTTGTGTAAAGGCTATAGCCGGCGATTTTCAAGGTATAATTATTAAAGTCGGCGTCAATAAAATGGGTTTCCTGAACAGCGGCTACTAACGGATTATTATTTAAGACGTAATGTTTGAATTGCCCCCAATGGGATATTAAAGATCTAACATTCCATTGGAGGACAAATTCTGACTGTTGATTGTTCATTTAGATTTACTTTTACTGTCCAAGCCTTGCCTGGAGGTCGCTCGAGTATGCCTGCGGGGGCGGGCGGCCGGGCGGGAGGGCGAGGAGGAGTGGGAGCGCGAGGAATCTGACTGGGTGTCACTCTCCGAGAGTCGGGGAGGGGAGTGGGCGGGCGGGGAGTTGGAGCGGGAGGGCGGGGGAGGGGAGTGGGCGGGGCGGGCGGGCGGAGAGTTGGAGCGAGAGGGCGGGGCGTGGTTGCGGGCGATTGACTGGGAGACGGCTCTCATGAGAGAGTCGTCCGAGGAGTCCTCCGAGAGTCGGCACTCCGCTGGTGCTGCGGAGGCCGGGGAGGCGGGGCCTGAGTCGATGTTCGACTCGGCTGGGGCGGGGGAGCGCGGTGCCGGTGGATCAGCGGCAGCCTCGCGCTCGAGGTCAGCCAGAGATGCCATTGGGAACTGGCATGGTGGTCGGGGGTCTGGCGGTTGGGGGGTCTGGCGGGAGGCCGGTTTGGGTGAGGGAGGAGGTTCCGGGAGGGGGAGGGGCGGCCAAGCGCCAGGGGCGAGACCTGGGGAGAGCGGGGCGTCCGGTGGGCGCCGACTGTCGCTCCTTTCGTTGCGCTTCAGGCGCTCCGCCTCGCGAGCGAGGCCCCAGGCTCTACACCGGCGGTCCCAGGCCGGGTGGGCCTGGTCGCACGTGGCGCAGCGTGCTGCACGCGTGCACCCTTCGGTGCCGTGCTCGCCTGCGCACCGTCCACAGGTGGCGGTGCGCACCCGGCAGGTCCACTTTAGGTGGCCGTAGTGCCAGCACTGCTGACACTGCCGGGGGGGGGGGGGGGGGGCGGGATCCACTCCCTGACTGGGGCGGCCACGTACCCACAATGGATGTGGGTAGGCAGCTCCCTGCCTCTGAAGCGGAGCCGAATCAGCGGGTTGGGCTGCTCGGGTCGCTTCTTGGTGGGCGAGAGGCGCGTGACCTCGCACACCCCTTGGTGTGCGAGCTCTCGGAGGATGAGGTCCTCCGAGAGGGCGGACACGTCTGGGCACCACACCAGACCCTCCACTGAGTTTAGGTGCGCCGGGGCTTCCACGGCGACCTTCGCTCCGTTGAATTTTGTCACACCCATCAGACGGACGTTCTGTGCGGACGTCAGCGTCTCGATCAGGAGGGCTCCTGATCGGATGGGCTTGGCGCTGGCAACGTCGCCATCACAGATGGCGACCAGCCAGCGCCGGACATGGAACGGGTTAATCGTTCGGAACGGGAGTCCATCCGTTCGCCACAATAAGGAGGCGAGCGGGCCCGTTCGGGGGGGTGGGGTCGGGGGGGAGCTGTGCTCCGGGGTCGGCTCCTGGGATGCCCCTGAGGGGGGCGGGGAGTGGAGCCGGCCTGGGGAGTGCGTGGTCGCGCACCGGGGGGACCCCAGAGGGGGGTCGGGTGGGTCGGGGGGACGAGAGTCCGGCGACTGCCAGGCCCCTGGACGGGGCGGGGCGGGGCCCCTGAGGGGGGCTGGAAGGGGGGGGGACCCCTGAGGGGGGTAGGGGGGACGCGGGCGGGGCCCCTGAAGGGGGCTGGGAGGGGGACCGTCCAGGGGGGCACGCGGTCGCGCACCCGGAGAACCCCGGAGGGGGGTCGGGCGGGTCGGGGGGCGGGGTTCGGGGGGTAGCCATCGTCGTGGCTCAGGAGGATAGGATGGGGGTTAACTATTTACTTTAAATGCCACACACGACAGAACGTGTTGGCACCTGCAAGTTAACTGCCCGAAAGTGGAGAGGGACCTACGCCGTGGAGGAGGCCTATTGCCAATAAAAAAATTGTGCTAATGAAACTGCCTACTTAAAAAATATCTAAAGGCTACCTATCTAAGGGTCTAACGACCCTGCCACAAGCACGTGGACAGGGTCCCGCACCCGGAAGCGGTGGAGGGCTGGAGGAGAGAAGTCTGGAAGGCGTCCAAGGTCCGATGTCTTTTTTTCTTCTTTTTTGTGCGCGCCATTTTTCAATGTTCGAATTTGGCGTTTTTTTTTTTAGTTTTTTTTTTTTACCCGGACCGGCCTATAGCCATATCCCGGGTTTGGGGAAAGTACTTCTGGCAATTTGCCAGGCAAAAGAGTTACGTTAGTCGGTTTATGGGAACCCGAGCAAAAAAAGGGAATAGGTAGCTATTTTACGTTAAGTGAATTCTTCACAGTAAATCTAAAGTCTATCTTACGTTAAGTATTTCGTTCAAAGTCAAAGTTAAAATAAAACACGAGACACATACATACACAATATATTTCATACACACACAGAACAGAATACTTGTACAGTGTCAGAGTTGATGGAGCCGTGGGGTGCCGTCAATTGCAACAGCGGGAGACTGTTGCCAGTCTCCCTAGCTCCGGCGCCTCGGCGAGACCTGGTTGTGGGGTGTGTTTAGCTGGGCGAAAAGTCCTAAATAATAAAAAAAAACAGCGTCTAAGGCAAAGGGGAAAAACCTGCGCGGTGGGGCCAAAAAATGCGCAAGGCAAAAAAACCCTGTTATATTTGTTTAGCTAAACGTGTTTGGTAGAAATAATCTAAGAGGGGACCTATCAATACAAGATAACTATCACCTAACAGTGTAAAAAAGGTTGGACAGGGTGGATACTGCACCGCAGCGCAGTGGACACTGCACCGCAGCGCAGCAGCCACCGAACCGCGGCGCAGCATCGGCGAGTGATCTGGTTTGGCAGGGAATCATGCCGCCGCCAACGCAAAATCGCACATCAGCCATCGGCGTCCCATCGCAGAAATCCCCGCCAAATCAGCCACGCCACGAAGAGCCACGGCCAGAAACCCTCGCCGCGGGGCCGAGATCCAGCAGGGGGCCCCCGCAACAAGACACCGGCAGCCAACGCGCAACCCCCACGTCGGCAGCAACGTCCGATGTCGTTGAGATCGATGGACGGCATGGCTGGGCGCAGACCACGGCTCTGCACATGCGCAACGTGACGTCAGGCGACCGGCTGGCTCGTCGCCATGGTAACGGGCTGGCTGGCGCCGGAGTCACGTGGTCGCCATGGTTACCGGGCGGCGGCGCCATGCGCGGAGCCAGTGCATAGCCGGAGCCAGCATTCTCGTCATCTTACAACAAATGATAAAAACGAAATCGCTAATTATAATTAATCCTTGCTATGAAAAAGGAATATGACTGAAAATATGAATGGACCTATATCTGGCCTTTAGAGGGCCCTGCCGATCTGGAGATCGCCCTGCCAATCTGCAGAGGGCCTCCGCCGGCATTTATAGGCCCCTGCCGAATAAATGCCGTGGGTCTCATCTAATTTTCATTGAAATAAGCTATTATTCCTGAAAATCATGTCGTTGCAAAAATAGGACCATTTCCCGAACCCCGCACATCCGGGATTCGAGCAAGATGGAGTCTCACCAAAACGCCCCAAACCACCACAGCCATCTGACATCATCAGAGCTAGTTTAAGATGAAATTGTTAATTTTAAGTAATCTATGGCGTTATCATAAAATGGAATTTCCAGAAAAATGCATTAATTCATAAAGTTGCGATTGATACAAAAATCACCGAGAAAACCGTGTTCTTACGAGTTATAGACCCATTTACCCAAAACGCCCCAATCGCCCCAATCGCCCCAATCGCCCCCAATCGCCCCAATCGCCTCGATTGCCCCAGACGCCCCAAACGCCCCAAACGCAAAATCCTTCTTGAAAACGGCTACTATGTATGTTATATTCTCTCTCTCTCTCTCTCTCTCTCTCTCTCTCACTCTCTCTCTCACTCTCTCTCTCTCTCTCCTCTCTCTCTCTCTCTCTCTTCTCCTCTCTCTCTCTCTCTCTCTCTCTCTCTCTCTCTCC
>JAXIVJ010006904.1:5000-63798 GCA_036785665.1 Chirona hameri
TCTCGCTCTCGCTCTCGCTCTCGCTCTCGCTCTCGCTCTCGCTCTCGCTCTCGCTCTCGCTCGCTCTCGCTCGCTCTCGCTCTCGCTCTCGCTCTCGCTCTCGCTCTCGCTCTCGCTCTCTCGCTCTCGCTCTCTCGCTCTCTCTCTCTCTCTCTCTCTCTCTCTCTCTCTCTCTCTCTCGCTCTCGCTCTCGCTCTCGCTCTCGCTCTCTCTCTCTCTCTCTCTCTCTCTCTCTCTCTCTCCCTCCCTCTCTCTCTCTCTCTCTCTCTCTCTCGCTCTCGCTCTCGCTCTCGCTCTCTCCGTGGTCTCACCTGACGAAAAAGGGGTGCGGCGGGACTGGGTTCGTCGGAGGTGTGTATTGAGACATCCGAGCTGAGTTCATTAGACGTCGGCGGGATGATGGATCGGACTGAACAACACGCAGACGGACGGCACAAAAAAAAAACATCAGAGCCGTGCCGCTATTATCCGCGGCGCAGGAGATGAAGCTAATCAGGCGGTGTCGGCATTGGGCCGGATCCAATCCGGGCGGCCGCCGAGAACACGCTCTCAGTTTCACCGTGTTTCTGGGAAGATGAGCGAGATGGAGGAGTCGGAAATGGCCGGAGAGGGGCTCGGGAACGTGCCGGGATGGCTGGCTTAGTCTTAGCAGGTGGTAACTGGCACGCTGGTGACTGGTACCAGGTAACTGGTTAGCCTGCTCTCTCGTAACAAGGCAGAATCGATACGGCCAACTGCAATGTTTCTTCGAAACAGAAAATGTGAGTCATAAGTTGACAAAACAGGTAGTCAATTCCTCTCCAATGAACCGTTTCTGATGGTGTAGCAGGAAAGGAAATAGAGCTTTCTGTGGTGAAAATACGATTATTGATGAAATTGGAGAATCTGGTATCCAAGGAAGCCAACGAAAAACGAATGTTGTCTGGATCACAGAAATAGCGCAGGATGTGTTCGGTTATTTATTTCGCAGTGGTCGGCCTTCGGGGAATAATAAATTAAACCGTAAGATTTCTGGGCAAAGGGATCCAACAAATCACCAGCCAAAGCATCTGGGAATGAAATATTTGCGAAAATGTCCATATAACCCGTAACAGAGATTAGGAGAATTACTGGAACTGCGCGAATTCCCATGACGTCTTTTCGTTAGAATTTATGATACTTCCAATAGAACATTTATGGAAAGTGGGACGTGGTGTGATATCATTATTTTTCTGTCGATAAAGATTGGTTTGAAAATCAATGCAAATATCCAAACATGCTTGTTTGAGCCATAACGAAACGTGCAATCAGTTTGTTGATCATATATCTGAGTTGCATATTTTCACTTTATTACGAGGAAAAAGGCTGAAGAGTGTGTAATACTTTGTTTCATTAGATATGTTTGGTTGTCAGATGCCATGTCGAGGTAAGGTAAAAGAAACTTGATGTATAAGCATTCTCTCACTTCGCCGTTCTTTCATTAAATAAATAAGTGTGCTACCTCTATGTAAATAGGACTGTATCTGAGTGGCCTATAAACCTATTTGCCAGAATTACCCTGGCTAGTTTTTAACCCTCGCCCGTGCAGCGTCCGATCAGTGCGCGACCGTGCAGGGGGGGGGGGGTACAACCCCCCCCCCCCCTAGCGTTTCGTCCCTAATTGGGCTAGAGCTTCGATTAAAAAACGAGCATGTTGCTTGTCACGAGAGAAAGCCATTGATACCAGATGGTCAGGTCCTAGATCATTAGGTGACCTCTGAGGTCATGTCAATGACCCAAATGTCATCAGCATTGAAAATGCGTATAAATTGAATTTTATCAAGCTAGAATCGTGAATGAGCATATCATAATGCTTAATGGGTGCCAAATTCGTAATCAGCGTCACAAAATGTCCTAGAAACTTCCAAATTCCAAAAAGGTCATGTCAGGTCATGTCAGGTCATTTGAGGTCAGTGACCTCGGTTGACCAGTTGGGGCGCATGACCCCACTGGCACATATAATTATGTAAAATGGATCCCATATTTGAAATCAGCGTCACAAAATTTCCTAGAAACTGCTAGAAGCCAAAAAGTAATATGGGGTCATTGGATGTCAGTGACCTCGGTTGACCTCTGAAAAGGTCAATGGAGGTCACAATCTCAATGTAAACCACAACTGTCACCTGGACACACCTGTGCATATGCTTCCTGAACAACAAACACTATGAAACTGCACAAGTTACAAGGATCAATACTACGGGACGCCAGTTGCGCCTGACATGACCTTGAAAACAGGTCAAAGGTCACGGATCATGTGACCTACAACTTAAAAATTTCAGAGTGTGTCAAATTGTTCACAAGTATGGTACTGAAAGTTTCATCGCAATCGGTTAATATTTACGCGAGTTATTCCCGAAAAACTGAGGGGGTGGCATCACCCCCCCCCCCCCCCCCCCTCCTCCCCCTTGCACTGCGAGGGTTAAGGTTAAAACCTCAAATCTGGTTTACCTTTAATTTAACCCGGCATTGACTGTGGTCTAAGCCAAACACAATTGACTGGGGAGAGGGGCGTTAAACACCCCCTGGTTAGCTTTAGAACCCATGATCGCAGCGAGACGCGCAAGGCAGCATTCACAAACTCTCAATGAGGAAAATGTAAAGCATTAAAAAATGTAAAAATGAGGTCACATGTCAGGTCACGGTCAGGTCAAAGGTCAAAATCAACGTATTTGAGTGTATGGGCCATACTTCCCATCCAAAGCCTTCAATTACGATCATGATCACGCAAAGTGCAGCCAAAGGTATGATGCACATCCGGGTTAAGCTAAAGTAAAGTGAGATTGTTGGCAAAGGTCAAGGTCAAGGTCAGGTCACAAAAGGTCACTATGCACAACATATCTAGGAAAGTCATGCAGCACATGTTGTGTGGGTTATTTCCACGTATAATTCGACATTGATAGTTATTTTACCACCTGACTTCATTTACGTGAAGTTAGTGTCAAGTTCAGGTCAAGGTCAAGTCACTGAAGGTCAAAATTTGAAATAGATAAATCTAAATAAAAAGGTATGTTTGTAGACCAATTTTCTCTCTGAAATACAGTGCTGACATTTATTTGTCTGCATCTGGTCAATAAAAGGCAAAAGACGCAATTAGACAATATGACGTCATGAATTACCCATACTTGAGATACCATAAGTCTTTCAAAAATGGTGATATCATTTTAAAATGTAGTATAGTAGTTGCCAGGGGCGTCGCCACGGATTTTTGAGTTGGGAGGGGGGACGAAGTGCGGAATGAACCATCAGTACGGATCGCGACAATGTGAAGGGAAATCTGTTTTTACCTTATAATTTTTACTTAGGTACGCAATTTTTAGTTGTAAGTTGTAACTACCAGCTTTCTTTTTACTATTTAAAATTATAACAGGTGATAGATGAAAAACAATAACTTCTTCGGAAATATTCATGGAATATTGTGCAAACAACGCTATATTCGATAGGCACTGCCTGGTGATTCGCTCATCGCTGATTGGGATACATATCCTAGTTATTCGTGTTACATAGAAAACTATTTCATAGAAATTACAAGAAGTGGTAGCCACCTGTCCGTCTGTCCGTTCGGATGTCATCCGATTGCTTAATAACTCCGCGCATCTTGCAGTCAAAACCGCGAAATTTGGCATATTAGTGGGGATATAGGGTCGCGATTTTATTTGATAAACTTAGTCCGAAGCTTTTGAATGGATATATTTCCTAGGTCAGAACCCGGCATAAACAGTTTGATTACCGAGCGGAGCGAGGTCTTTCGTCAACTAGGGGAGAACATAGGTATACGTATGAGCGGCCCGACCGTAGCCATGGTTTTCAGAAACTTATTTCTTTGCAGCTATTCGGTCGAAGTGACTGAAAACTTGCACACCAAAACGTTCATGTCGTAAAATTATCTGCCGTTGTTTCCTTTCAGCAAGCACAAAGTGTGCCTAAACAACAAATAGGGCACATTAACGCCATAATATACCCGGTTTTCTGCTACCAAAATTCAATTTAAATTTATGTCAACTTCCCTCAGGAAAAGTAAAAATATCGTCCTGTTCCCTTCCATTCTTCCATTGCACTGATACTTTTTTCAAATGCTTTTATGATATTGAAACCTGTAATATTTCCGAACAAAGTATGTATTTATGTCTCCAAAACTGTGGGGATATTCCCCAGCCTGACAACTGGGGGGATGGTGCCCCCCCCCCCCTACGGCGACGCCCTTTGTAGTTGCCCATATGTGGTTCTGTGACATATATTCCTGTGTTTTGAATATCTTTGAGAAAAAATTTATGGGCATTTAAAAAAAGTTTGTATTTTATTTGTGGGCGTCAAAAACCAAGATGTTAACAAATCCGAGATAGCCATGTGGTAGCTCCCGCTATTTGTTATCTTTTGACGTTTTTGGATTTCATTTTTCTAAAAATATGGTATTTGTACGGTCTGTTAAAGTTTAGCTGATTTTTGTGTAAAACTCGTGTGTAGTGACGTCACTAGATTCGCTATATCTCGAGAAATAAAAAAAAACGACGAAATTACTTTAGTTTTGCACAGAAGACGTAAAATCGATGTAGAAGAAGATACCCGAAGTTTCACGTTGATAGCGCTATTGATTTTTTAGCTATTACGAAAGTTCATCAGGGGGGGGGCGCTAAACGCCCCTCCCCCAGTCAATGACGGGTTAACCTTGCCCGACTAGTTAACCAAATCCAGGGACCAATATCTGTGCATGTAGGAGAATTTTCCGCTGTCACCAAGCGAGCACTTGCAAAAGATGTCTAAAGAAAAGATGCTAAAGAAAAGATTATTGGACGAGCCGAAAGCGAGTTCAATAAGAAATCTTCCAGGCGCGAGACCATTCAATATTTGATCATGCAACTGTTCGCCCGATCCAATAATCCAATAATTCATGACCAAATATGGTATGATCCAATAACAAAGTGTTATTGGATCCTGTCGAGTCCATTATCACTTCCGGTGTTTTTTCATTGGCTTCAACATTACGATCCATAAACACATGCATTTATTGGTAAAATCTGTATAACACGTGCTGAATAGGAAGCGGTCTCTCAAGTTGCATGATAAACAAATATATCACACCGGACAGACTTCCTGTCCATGACGGCAAGGAGCGAGTGGCTCCGGTGCTCCGGAACCAATCATGTGCCGTTGGCCGCCGGCCGGGGTCACTGGGGTCAGATACTGCCGGAGGGCATGTTTGGATAGTGTGTCTGGGTGACAGCAGCAGACCGGGACCAACGAGAAGGCGGGGTGTGGTCGATCATTTGACCGATAGCATTGCATACTGAGCGTGATCGATCGTTTTGTTAACGTCACGTCATCATGTTAAAAGTTATTATGATCGTCATATAATTTCGATACTTGTGGCCAGGGATGCGGGGTCGACATAATTTTAGCAACTCCGACTCCAACTCCGACTCCGGCCTGAAAAAATCGACCCCGACTCCGACTCCGACTCCAATTCCGACTCCGGCCTATATCCGTTCTCCAACCACATGCTAAGCAATATCTGCAATGCCATCTATTTTTTCCGTTCGTTTGTATTCTTAACAGTATGGAGAACAATGCTACGCCGCCCGAGCACGGGCGTGGCGTGCCGGCCGCGCGTCCAGCCCAGTCGCGCTCGTCTGCAGGCGGCGGAATAAAATGAAGATAAGAACGTGAGACCGGCACCAATTACCTTGACCTGAGGTCAAATTTTGCATTTGACTTAGGTAACCTGGTCACCATGGTATGATTCGAATCTCCTTGACGAAACGAGCACGATGATATTAAAATGGGCGCCGTGTGACCGTAAGAGTCGGTGCATCAAAAGCCCCAATCATCATCAGATGACGTACAAATTATTGCCCTAACTTCATCAGGCGCAAATCTACCGCTAGTTGAGTAAACTTTCCACTCGATTCATTTTCCACTCATTTTCTTTCAAAAGGGATGTAAAGTTAATGTCTCTAGGCCGACGACTATTCTACCGACCAAAGTAATCGCCAATTGCCAAAAAGTCGACTCCGACTCCGGGCCGGAGTCGGAGTCGGTAAGATTTTAGCGACTCTGACTCCGACTCCGGCTCCGGCAAAAACTACCGACTCCGACCGACTCCGACTCCGACTCCGACTCCGAGTCCGACTCCGACTCCGACTCCGACTCCGACTCCGACTCCGACTCCGACTTCGACTTCGACTCCGACTCCGACTCCGACTCCGACTCCGACTCCGACTCCGACTCCGACTCCGACTCCGACCCCGACTCCGACTGCAGCCCTGCAGTTGTGGCGCCCTAAAACAGAGAACACGGTCGTTGCTATTAACAATATGGTCTTCGTATTGTATTTCAAATCAGCATAATTCAGCTCATCAAAGATATAAATCATATGTAGGTTCCACCTAACGCGAATGTGCTGAAGGCTCGACTTCAGCGACATCTTCGGTGCGTTGGATCTAGACACAGTATTGCTCGTAATTGCCCGCAATCTTCTGTCCAGTTGAAAACTGAACTGACGAGCACCGCTGACGTCACTAATGACAGCAATCAGACCAATGAGCGGCGAGCACTCGTCCGCTGAGTTAGTGTAACGAACCGGCCACTAGTCCACCCAATCGGGGTACTCGGGGCTGTTTGGTCTGCGCGCTCAAATAATTGGAAAATCCCGCCGACAGCGATTGTGATGCAATAAGCGTTGATCGAGCTTGTTTTTAGCAAGTATTTCAGCCAGAGGTTAAAACGTAAAAACCCTCGTTTAGTGACACATTTGCGTGCTATGCATATTGCATATGAAGGTTATACATTTATATGCTAGGTAAAAAAAACTAAGGTAGTAAGGTAGTTATTAAATAGATCCAAAATATGTGCAAAGGTTGCATCATGTTTGTTCTACACTACCAGATGATTTGGTCCAAATGCGTTCCTTCTGGTAAAAGGACTTTGCAGTGCGTGCGTCACCAGCGGCAATAAGCTTGAAGTCCGAAATCACCTGCCGACTTGAGCTGTCAGTAGCATCAGTCAGATCATCTATCTCAGTGACCGGTTTGACGGGCGGCTTGGCGATCCAGATTATGCTTTTAAGCTGTTATCGAGTTGCCGAGTTTTTGGTTTCCTGCGAATAAGCTGTATTGCTTCTTGTACGCATGATAACCGATTCGACCTTCAACGTCAACTTCAACCGCCATAATGGCGACCATTTGATCTTTGACTATCGGAGGTGTATTTGGAACTGACTGAAACAGCGATTGGATGGATTTGATTAAATAATTGGAGTGATAATATTGTAGTTTGAGCCAATGCTCGACTCCATCATACTTCCATTCGAAGTATGGAAACGAATATGTAGTCATAATCACCGTTTAAAGGCAAATTATTTATCTGGAAATCGTTGCTATCTCATGAAATTTGTAACAAAATGATAAAATTGGTTTCAGAGTGGTGATTAATAATCGTTCTGTGACATATCAACTTTAATCCACTCCGTTACCATTTTCAAAAATAATTTATTTCTAGAGCACATAAACGCGTACATTAAAGGATAAGAAGTAAAGGAAAGGATGGATGCTGTCTTATCATCTGCCTGATTACTAAGGTAACACTCCAAGGCTCAGCGGCACGTATTGTTTTTGTCACGATATATGCAATGAACCGACATGCAATGAACCGACAAATAATTCAGGTGGTAATTTTGTCGGGATATGCAAACTTTTGATTTTCTTATTGGGATATGGTGCTCGAATTTTGCGTAAAATCGTATCAAATGCGATTGTTTATTTTACTGTGCCGAGCGTGATATTTTGTAACTTATTCCTTACTCATGGTACCGAATGTGCTATATTGAGTTGTCCTGAATATTACGAGATGATCAGGGTATATTAGTATGATCTGGGTCATCCTCGCAGGAGGTTACTGACTTTGATTACATCCGGCTCCGAATGGGATCAATGCAGATGAGCTGGCCTTGAACTGGACTTGACCCCTCTGTCCTATCTGCCCACATTACCCACTCTGCCAGCTCCGTCCACATTAGCCCCTCCACTCGTTCTGCCCACATTACCCGTTCTGCCCACATTACCCGTTCTGCCCACATTACCCGTTCTGCACACATTACCCGTTCTGCCCACATTACCCGTTCTGCCCACATTACCCGTTCTGCCCACATTACCCGTTCTGCCCACATTACCCGTTCTGCCCACATTACCCGTTCTTCCCACATTACCCGTTCTGCCCACATTACCCGTTCTGCCCACATTACCCGTTCTGCCCACATTACTCGTTCTTCCCACATTACTCACTCTGTCCTTTCTTCCCACATTACCCACTCTGTCCCCTCTCCCTACCCACATTACCCGTTATGCCCGCTCTGCCCACATTAGCCTTTCTGCCTGCCGTCCGCTCTGCCCACCTTACCCACTCCGCCCGCTCTATCTATTCTACCCACCGTGCCAGCTGTGCCCGTTCTGCCAGTTCTGTCCCGTGCTGCCTGCTTGTTCCGCTCTCCGCACGGCCCGGGTGGGAACAGAGCACAGGCGAGTAATAATTACCTCGGCACACACAACTCCGCGCTGCGCTAGAAAAAAAATACTCTAAGCGCAGTCGGTGTGAAATGTATTCATTAGCGTGCTCTCAGAGATGTATGCTGTCTCTGCAGAAATACCACATTTTGAAGGTTGCTGTTGTTTTGCGTGTCTGGAACGCAGTATGGTTCGTCATAACCTAAATGGTTCGTCAGGTTTTTGCTAGCAACCTAAATGATTATTAGTGATTCCGTCGAACGTTTAAGACCAGTACTTCTTCATGCATGCCACCGGTTACCTCACTGGTTGTAATGACGGTTCCTGTTGGTAATGATGTTGTATACTACATTCGTAGTATAAAGCACATTTACACTACAGTCGTATGTCTGTCTTTCAAGCCCGTGCAGCCCTATACAGTTCAGCGTGCGTTCGTTTGGGTGTGTTTGTGCACTTGTTGGCGTCTCATTAAGCTGAAACGGACGAACAATATCTGTGAAGTAGTTTTGGTTAGATGCAAGAAGCCGGAAAAGTTACCTGAAGTTCAGGGCTGAGCATAATATCGCGCTCAGGTGGCGTCCCTGGTGGTTAGACAGCCAAACCATGCACCCCACTCTGCAGCTCCAAGAGGCCCGAAAACTCGATAACTGAACCACACCCGCTACAGCCCAATTAGGCACACAGCCATTAGAGCGGAGCATTTCTTGAGAGGAAAAGACGGGGTTGGTGATACCTCGTGTGGTGACTCTCCCACGACTCTTGCTGAGACTGACACAAGACTGACACAAGACTGACACAAGACTGACACAAGACTGACACAAGACTAACACAAGACTGACACAAGACTGACACAAGACTGGCACAAGACTGACACAAGACTGACACAAGACTAACACAAGACTGACGCAAGACTGACACAAGACTAACACAAGACTGACACAAGACTGACACAAGACTGACACAAGACTGACACAAGACTAACACAAGACTGACACAAGACTGACACAAGACTGACACAAGACTGACACAAGACTGACACAAGACTAACACAAGACTGACACAAGACTAACACAAGACTGACACAAGACTGACACAAGACTGACAAGACTGACATAAGACTGACACAAGACTAACACAAGACTGACACAAGACTGACACAAGACTGACACAAGACTGGCACAAGACTGACACAAGACTGACACAAGACTAACACAAGACTGGCACAAGACTGACACAAGACTGACACAAGACTGACACAAGACTAACACAAGACTGACACAAGGCTGACACAAGACTGACACAAGACTAGTCACTGTCCGCCGCAACCAGCTTGGCTTTTTGGCACAATGGGTTCGTTTTGCTCTTGTCTGCTAAAATGCTACCGATAATCGTCCATAGGGCAAGCGTGAGAGCATATTCTTGAGAAGCGTCCTGAAGTGAATGTAACACTAATGGCATTAAGGTTGTATCCCCGCATGGAAGTTGGTTTAGATAACTTTTGCAATTGCTTATTGACTCCAGGTGATGTGACAATCAATGGAACCGCGAGATTGCATTGCGGCGTAGATTTGCACGCTGCAAAGCACGTTGCAGTGCTAATGGTTAAAGCTGATAAGTTGTGGGTGTCAGCTAATTGGTTAAAGGGAATAATAGGTCACCTTGAACGTTGTCTTGAAATGTGGCTATACGGGGTATTTCGAGCTGAACAAAAACGAATATGGCATTTGTTTGGACGATAGATGGATATCCGTCGAAAAATAGGCATATTTCTCTTTTCTCCTTCATGGCCATCAAAAACTTCATGACAATTATGACGTCATGCATATTGTAGCTTGGACATGGAAACTATTGCACACAATAACGACGGACTTTAGGCATATATACGCAGGCTGCTTGTAACGTAAACAACCGTTCTGAGGACCCGAAACAAATTTCGGGCGCCTGAAACTTCTTCTAATAGGGGCCCACTAGTCCTGTGTCAAAATTACTTCGTAGCGAGGTAATTTTTTCACCACAACCCGTTTTTCGATCTGCTCTACAAATCTGCCATCTCAATTAAAACCCCATGTAAAAGGTGAACTATTCTCTTTAAGTGGCACTCATTATTCGAATAAAATAAAATATGCAACCTGAAATTATTAAACTTCATTGACCTTAAGTTACTTTCATTTTATGTTGTTATCTTTGAGTTAGGTGGAATCGCGTTTATCTTTCTACGAAACTATGCTGAATCCCACCAATGCACTTGAGCGTAGGAGAAAAAAATGGAACCACTGAACTTGAATATTATTTACGGAAACATTCCTTAGTATACCTTAGGTGTTTTACCCTTTGATGTAAGAATATTACGATAGCTTGACATGTTTTATTTAATAATTTAGATTAGCAACGCGAAGTAAAATTATTAACGTAATTCCATCCCAACTGTCATGTTGATCATTCAACTAGTGTGTGAGATTTTGCTGGAGATTCACATGTGTTGAGGGTGTTGTATCTTGAATACAGCCATTGTGTCTGAATGTCAAACTCTGGCTAGAGGAGGCTTCTATCCTTACAATACGTACAAATATATAACTTCGACAGTCAGATTGCCAGTTTTCCGCCGGTCTTCAATCGGGGCCAGTGTAGAGTTCTATGGCAACATCCGGACAGTCTGCCCCACATCCTGCAAACCATGGACACAAGACCGCTGCTCCTTCTCTCCAGTCTGATACTCTGAGAGTTGTGTCATGCTTCTGTCACTCCAACAAAAGGCCAGTTGTCCGACATGGCCAATATCGCACCCACTCTCCGAGACAACAACTTGGGCTGTGTTCGTGGAAACGTAAGGCATGAGCACATGCGGCTCCGTGTGATAAATCCAAACATTCAGTCTGGGTCGGATTTCAACAAAGTTCATGGGAACTCGTGATAGACGTACTGATGCAATCTTAGGTGTCTCTGACAAAACAAATCTGCATAGGGGAAAACGCGGGACGTGGAAAACTACAAAACTACACGTGGAAAAGAGACCACCAAAGAGGAATACACAGGGTGGTCATAATATTATGAAACTTTCAACCAAAAGAATCTCATCGAACGATACACCAGTCAAACTCAGAACCGATTTAGACTTCACCGGCCTCAGCACACATCCCTGACTCTCGTCCAACTCAGCGCCGAGTCTCCCTGGACCAGGCCGACCATATTCGTCGCGTAGGCCTTTCTACGAACACCCGTCTCCGCCATCGACATGGGACAGGCGGAGTCTGAGCTCTTGCCGACCTCAGCACTGCGGACCGTCCGTGTCTGTCGACGGCTGTAAAAGGACGTATCGCCTCGGAACCCACGTCGGCCCTAACTCAGCGCCCAGCGATGTATGGTCCTGGAGCCGCTGAAGGTGGTTCGCTCTCAGCCGGTAGCTCCATTGTGGCCGTGGCTCCAGATAGGGCTGCCGATCCGGTGGCGGCGGCCGGCCGGGAGTGCGCCCATTGTGAGTCGCTGACGCGGATTGATGTGACTGATAAACTGCCGCCGCATGCCATCGCATGCCGCCGCATGCCACCGCATGCCGCCGTGTTGGGCGCCGTCCACAATTCCGAGCGGCATGCAGGGGCATGTATTGAGTGAAGGATGTTGGGCACCGATCGCCATACGGGCATGGATTGAGTGTAGGATGTTGGGCACCGATCGCCATACAGGGGCATGTATTGAGTGTAGGATGTTGGGCACCGATCGCCATACGGGGGCATGGATTGAGTGTAGGATGTTGGGCACCGATCGCCATACAGGGGCATGTATTGAGTGTAGGATGTTGGGCACCGATCGCCATACGGGCATGGATTGAGTGAAGGATGTTGGGCACCGATCGCCATACAGGGGCATGGATTGAGTGTAGGATTTTGGGCACCGATCGCCATACAGGGGCATGGATTGAGTGTAGGATGTTGGGCACCGATCGCCATACAGGGGCATGGATTGAGTGTAGGATGTTGGACACCGATCGCCATACAGGGGCATGTATTGAGTGTAGGATGTTGGGCACCGATCGCCATACGGGCATGGATTGAGTGAAGGATGTTGGGCACCGATCGCCATACAGGGGCATGTATTGAGTGTAGGATGTTGGGCACCGATCGCCATACGGGCATGGATTGAGTGAAGGATGTTGGGCACCGATCGCCATACAGGGGCATGTATTGAGTGTAGGATGTTGGGCACCGATCGCCATACAGGGGCATGTATTGAGTGTAGGATGTTGGGCACCGATCGCCATACGGGCATGGATTGAGTGAAGGATGTTGGACACCGATCGCCATACAGGGGCATGTATTGAGTGTAGGATGTTGGGCACCGATCGCCATACAGGGGCATGGATTGAGTGTAGGATGTTGGGCACCGATCGCCATACGGGCATGGATTGAGTGAAGGATGTTGGGCACCGATCGCCATACAGGGGCATGTATTGAGTGTAGGATGTTGGGCACCGATCGCCATACAGGGGCATGGATTGAGTGTAGGATGTTGGGCACCGATCGCCATACGGGCATGGATTGAGTGTAGGATGTTGGGCACCGATCGCCATACAGGGGCATGTATTGAGTGTAGGATGTTGGGCACCGATCGCCATACAGGGGCATGTATTGAGTGTAGGATGTTGGGCACCGATCGCCATACAGGGGCATGGATTGAGTGTAGGATGTTGGGCACCGATCGCCATACACGGGCATGGATTGAGTGTAGGATGTTGGGCACCGATCGCCATACGGGCATGGATTGAGTGTAGGATGTTGGGCACCGATCGCCATACAGGGGCATGTATTGAGTGTAGGATGTTGGGCACCGATCGTCATACGGGGGCATGTATTGAGTGTAGGATGTTGGGCACCGATCGCCATACAGGGGCATGTATTGAGTGAAGGATGTTGGGCACCGATCGCCATACAGGGGCATGTATTGAGTGTAGGATGTTGGGCACCGATCGCCATACAGGGGCATGTATTGAGTGTAGGATGTTGGGCACCGATCGCCATACAGGGGCATGTATTGAGTGTAGGATGTTGGGCACCGATCGCCATACAGGGGCATGGATTGAGTGTAGGATGTTGGGCACCGATCGCCATACAGGGGCATGGATTGAGTGTAGGATGTTGGGCACCGATCGCCATACGGGCATGGATTGAGTGTAGGATGTTGGGCACCGATCGCCATACAGGGGCATGGATTGAGTGTAGGATGTTGGGCACCGATCGCCATACAGGGGCATGGATTGAGTGTAGGATGTTGGGCACCGATCGCCATACAGGGGCATGGATTGAGTGTAGGATGTTGGGCACCGATCGCCATACGGGCATGGATTGAGTGTAGGATGTTGGGCACCGATCGCCATACAGGGGCATGTATTGAGTGTAGGATGTTGGGCACCGATCGCCATACAGGGGCATGGATTGAGTGTAGGATGTTGGGCACCGATCGCCATACAGGGGCATGGATTGAGTGTAGGATGTTGGGCACCGATCGCCATACGGGCATGGATTGAGTGTAGGATGTTGGGCACCGATCGCCATACAGGGGCATGGATTGAGTGTAGGATGTTGGGCACCGATCGCCATACAGGGGCATGGATTGAGTGTAGGATGTTGGGCACCGATCGCCATACAGGGGCATGGATTGAGTGTAGGATGTTAGGCACCGATCGCCAAGCGGAATTGATAGCTCTCCTTTGATACGGAGTCTGTACCTCACGAACTCGGAAGAAAAAACTGGCGGTTGGTAGGGTGCAGCGCTTTGCGATTGATGGACTTTCCATTGCACACTTGGAGCAACTCACCCCGCCTGCAAGAGTCCGCTGGGCCGCTAACCACTTACGTAAATTGCGCAAAAGTCGATTGTTTGACCCGTTTGTATGAATCAACCGCTGTCACCATTATCAAGTTAATATCCTAGCACCCAGTTAAGCTCCCAGCGCACCCAACCAGGTGCAATACTCTTCAAGGCAAGTGGCCTTTTCCCGGTGTATCGATATGTGTTATCGATATGCGATATGTTATCGATATGCGTTAAAAGCTATGAATTATGTTCATTACTATTTTGATGTTTGGTAATGCTTTTTTTACTTATGGTCTCCGAAGTTGATTAACAATGAATGAGATGTACCGAGTCGCACGTTCCGTAATTGATGGCGAACAGGAACCAGCGATGACATTGCTGGTCATTCAGCAATGACGGAACGTTGTTCCTTCTTATCAGCCATTAATCAACAAAGTTATATAAATCACAGAGCATGCTTAGAGCATGCAAAAAAATATCCGGCTTATCACATACCACATTTATCATGTTTTGTGTTTCTGACTTGCACAATGACTACAGATGAAGAACAGAAAAAAGTAATTCATAGATACGTTACGTAGTTTGTCGCCTTTCGTAAATTGACAGTAGCACCAGCGAAACTTTAATTACGGCAGCTCATTGTTTCCGCTCCTCCAGCACTGGTAGCTAAAACCAGGGCCTCGGATAGCATGCTAAATGGGGGGAGCAATTGCCCCCCCCCCCCCCCCCCCAGTGGAGGGAATTGCCCCCTCAGTGGAACCAATTTGCCCCCTAGTGAAACTGAGTTAATTCAACACGAGCGGGCACTAGGATACTATATATGATGCATCACTAGCCTTTAAAAAAATATATATTTCAGTCACCCGACGTTTTTTTTTACTGTACTGCATGGCCTCAGATAGCATGTTAATTGGTGGGGGGGCAAATTCCCTCGCAGTGACTGCGAGGGAATTTGCCCTGACTCCCTCCCCAGTGACCAAATTTTGCCCCCCTAGTGGGATCAAAATTCTTAGGTAACATACGATTGTACGGTCTGTAAAGTAGATAAAAGCGTCACTGAAGCATGCTTTCAACTTAAAACCAATAAAACACTGTTTATAGCTACCTAGCGTAGCTTTCAGATCTTGAGGACGGATACCCGCCCCTCGTCGCGTCGGTTCGAAATTGGCGTGGACTACAGGTGTCGATTTATATACGTTTGGGGTGGCCATCGGCCTCAATATTTTGAGTTTGGTCCCCAAAGATGCTTTTGGCTCCCTCAATGTTTTCTGGTCAATGGCGGATCCAAGGGGGCCAATACCAAATCTCCCAAACCACCTGAAATCAGCAAAAAAATGACATATTTTATAATTAAAAAGCCAAGAAACATTTACGAAAGAAAGTGTATTAATCACCCATTCATCCATAAAGAAGCAAACTCCGATGAGTTTGTTTTATTGTTTATACTTTTTGTGGATTTCGCCGAAAAAAACTTGTGTTGCCATTCTGGGTTATCCCTTGTATCTGGCCTTAGATCAGGCATTTGACACATATACCATGGTTGCAGCCACGGTGATACGTAGAAAACCAAGCTTCTGATGAATTCGTTGGTTCTAGGAACATAGACTACCCAAAACCACCTGCATCACATCACACGACGAAACCGGGGGAATATCGGCGAAGCAATATTTATCTCCTTCGTAAAGTTTTAGCTGCTTGTGTCCTCTGGGGTGGTCCTCGGCCCGCCAAAGACGCGCTCGGCCCCCACAGCTATATTTCGATTGAATAACCGATTTCACTGCATATCTGACGAGTAAATTTAGGGCTGTATGCCAGCATTTGGCCGACACGACCGATGATGAATGGGTCTCTCGAAAACATGCCGACGTTGAGCCGATATCAGCCCGATGCTTCTTGGTAGGACGACGGCCCGAGCGTCATATATTTCGTTTCGAAAGCAATGTGCCACGTTTACAATATGATGTTATGTTATATTTAATGAGCATCATTCAAAAGTTTAACAAAAAACGTTCAAAACGAATAACAATTATTTCAGTTATTAACGTCTAACCGTAATATGTGAGATGAGTTGTACAGTAATCAGCAATCAACGGCAACAACCATGGTAACAACTATTCTTAGTTTTGGTGCCTCGTTTTCCATTCCAAAGGATACCATTTTCCATTGCAAGGCATGCCTATTGCATGGGTTGGATCTGCACTGATTAATACGATAATTTGATGAGTTACTAATTGCAGGTCAACTATTTTATTATTTTATTTTTTTAGTCGAAAATGAAACGTCTCACAAAATGTTTAGCTAATGTTTTTGTTTTATTGTGTAAGGGATATGATGGCTCTAATTGAGCTCTTGATCCATTGGTGCATCCATAACGTCCAAAAATGCCGTTTTGAAGAACTGTCTCAAAACTCATCCGACTTTGTGTGCTTTTTCAAACAAAGTTGTGTCGTGCCGAGCCGAGGGTGGGGCTTTTTAGGGGGAGGTTGGGTTGGGACGCTCCTTATTTTTTTTTCTCGAGAATTGGCGGCGTGCAGCACCACCGTTTCTGGCACAGCTGTTTCGGCATGAATTGCGTAAACATTTTGACTAGGTTTATCTCAGGTGAGGTCACCAGGTCACATCAAGTGACCCTGTGGGGTGAGAAGCATTGGAGGAAGAAAACCGAATTGATGCACGCCCACAGTTGTATTAACTTCAGGTATCAAAACCCAAGAACAGAACAAATGAATCAGGCCCGAGCGAGAGCAGCGGGTACATGATACAACAACCGAATCGACAACTAAATACCCAGGCAGTATGCCGAAGATCAGAAACGTGGACAGCTACATAATGTGTGAATGTAAGTATATGGTGATAAACATGTTACGTTAAGTTTGAAGAGCAAAGGAATAATATTTGAGACTAGCGACGAATGAACCAACCGGTTGGCGCGAGAGCAGAGCGAGAGTGGCAGAATGCCACGTTGTCGAGACTAAAATCGACTATGTTCTAAATATAAATTTAAGTTACGAACACAGAAACTGATTATAGGAAAATCAGGTACGATGAGTTACAAGAGAAATATGAAGACGGAAAACAAATTGCAGATGAATCCGGTTAACCAATAACATATTAATAATATGAAAGTATACGAATTATTTAAGTTCTAGAACGTTCCGGCGACAAATATGACGCGGGAATACTAGAGCTGACGCGGTGGGTAAAACGCTGAAAAATAAAGATAAGCCGAAGCACCACAACCCCACCTCCAAAGAAGTTTTTGGTCGAGTCACAGCCACAGTGTTTGACAAAGCGATGTAACAATTTCGACATGAATTTAGACGAGCTATCTAGCGGTATTTGTGGATTTTGCCTAATCCCCATTGGAGACGAGTTCGGGGGTTGGGGCGTCAGATGCCTCCCCTAGCACGACTGAGCTGGCGCCGAGCGCCGGCAGGGCGCTGGTTAAGAACTGCTTTAAAACAAATTATCCCTTGTATAAGCTGCTTAGATCTTCCTTCAGGAAATGTGTTAATGTTCGACCGATTTAGTTGTATTGGTAAAGCTATGGCACCAGTGGACCCCTTCGCTCCGTTCATGTCCGGTCCCCCAATTCGTTTTCAAAAATCGATATCACAGGTGTGGACCTTCGATGATGGGCGTGTTTAAATGTATCATTTTTATTTAGCTTCATTATTGTATTATTCTACTATTTTATTTCTGTTTTACACTTATGTTTGTCGTTATCCCACTTCAAATTGATCAGTAATTATGCATAGGTACGCTTAATCAAGGACGTAGCAAGAGGGTACGGCCATAGCCCCCCCCCCCCCCCCCGAGCAAACCAATTTATACTAGATAAAATGTGATTTTGTATGACGACCCGACCCCCCCCCCCCCCCCCCCCGTCAACAAAATTTGGCTTAGGAGCGAAATATGATTCTACCACTGACGTGTCCCCCCCCCCCTGATAAAAATCCTGGCTACGTGCCTGCGCTTAACCATATGCCTTAGCAGCATGCTTTTTTCGAATTGCCCCCCCCCCCCCCCCAGTGAGAATTCCTTAGCCGAGGCCCTGGCTAAAACGATGCGCAGTTTCCTAAGATCACAAGTTACGTTTGACTCATGGGAATGGGATTGTTGTCGCACCTCGGCTTTGATCGTATATTTTCATTCCGTCATCAGATCTGTAATATCACTAATGTTTCGGTATTCACAAATGCTTTGCTGGTATTTGGTAACAGCCTACTCGATGTCCCCAAATCACAGCTGACGGTTAAGAATGCTGTCCGTTTTAATACATGATTATCCTTGTGCGCAGTCTTAATAATCTATGTATACCTATTCTTAGTCACAAGTGCAACCTTCTCCAGATGAGTGCGGCTCTCTGTTTGCCTTAACATGAACTACGCCGTGTTTTTATCTCGTGCTTGCCATTCCATCACAATATGTCCAATCACAATCCAACCTCCCGACCCCCTTCATATCTGCGCCGCCTGCGTCAGCGGCGGCAGAACCCCTGTGTCTCGCCTGATGATGACACCGGCTGGCGCCTGCCGCCACCGGTGACGACACCCGAACACCCGCAGGCCGCGCATCGACCCCATCCGGCGGCCCGCCCGGCTCTAAAGCCGCCCGCAAACCAACGGCACCGCTGCCGCGACCAATCGCATCACCGTTACTGGACGCGCGTGATAATCCGTGCGGCCCCGCCCCCGCCCCCGCCCCCGCCGCCCGGGGTTCCTGCCAGATTGATGGTGCAGCGCGCTGCAATACCCTGCAATATTCCGACGGCGACCGCTCCGTAAGGCGAAGATTAACCGAGACCACCGCACACCAGGGCTTCTCCTGGACTGATCTGACTCGGGGCGAGACGGCGACGAGGACGGGGACGGGGCGGGGGCGGGGACGGGGACGGGGACGGGGACGGGGACGGGGACGGGGACGGGGACGGGGACGGGGACGGGGACGGGGACGGGGACGGGGACGGGGACGGGGACGGGGACGGGGACGGGGGCGGGGCGGGGTCGGGGCCGGGGCCGGGGCCGGGGCCGGGGACGGGACGGGGACGGGGACGGGGACGGGGACGGGGACGGGGACGGGGACGGGGACGGGGACGGGGACGGGGACGGGGACGGAGCCGGGACGGGGCGGGGCGGGGCGGGGCGGGGCGGGGCGGGGCGGGGCGGGGCGGGGCGGGGGGACGGGCGGGTAGTGGGCAGGGAGGAGGGGAAGTCGTGGGCTGAGCAGGACTGAACAAACGAAGGATACATGTCAGTCATCATCGGCTTGCCTGATGTGTTCCAGTGGGAGTAGGGGGTGGACGACTGACTGGCTTGCATTGCAGCAGTGGTACCGGGCGTCCGAGGCGCTGTTGCTAGGGGAAATACGACAGGACCTACAGCTGACATACGACAGGATCCAATACGACAGGACCTATAGCTGGCATTGGACGGGACCCCCAGTGGATGATGGAAGCTCGCCTCAATCTCCCCCCCCCCCCCCCCCCTCCACCCCCCCCCCCCCTCCACCCCCTTCGGTGAAATACCAGCCGAAGGGGTTAACGCACCTCCGCTCTAGCGAGCCGCAGTACATCGGTGCGGCCTTTGTTGATGAGCCCGCCGCTGCTGGCAGGCCCCCAGGGATCGCATTCGCATGGTACGGTCAATGCCCCCATACAATACATGGTATCGACCGCCAGTGACTGGGGCATTTTTTGCAATGGGAGTTACCTAGCTCTGCTTTGCGCCCTCACATCTCCAGCTCTGTGGAAGCAATTTTAAGTTGTAAAAGGAACCCGATAGTTCTGAAATATAGATTAAGTAAAGCAAAACAGTCTTGACGTGTGTGGGTCATTGATGACGTCACTTTTCAGGTAAAATGCAAAATGTTTTCCATGTCATGGTGGTGTCTCAATGACACCAATGTTGGCACCAAATAATCCAATCAGACGTATTAGTGATTGCATACATATGTATGATTTTTGTGTTTGGCACTTCGCGAGTATTTCGTGGGGCACTTCGTCAAAGACGTGGGTACATTTCTTCTGAGTTTTTGATGACTGGGTCAGGTCAAGGTCATCAGATATCACGAGGTCAAATTGCCGGTTACGGTTATTTACCACTGCGATGCATGAACTTTTGAGTAACATTTTATAATCTATCCATGTAATTAACTGCAATGCATGTTTTATTTTTTCGTCACATGCCGTGACGGGTCGTAAAACAGTTACAAGCCGAAAATGCATCCCATCGCAGCTGCATTTCTCAGTTGTTCCTCACGTCCTTCCTCGAAACTGCTCAGCATTTCCCGGAACTGTCACCACTTCCCGGAACTGTCACCACTTCCCGGAACTGTCACCACTTCCCGGAACTGTCACCACTTCCCGGAACTGTCACCACTTCTCGGAACTATCACCACTCCCGGAACTGTCACCACTTCCCGGAACTGTCACCACTTCCCCGAACTGCCACCACTTCCCGGAACTGCCACCACTTCCCCGAACTGTCACCACTTCCTCGAACTGCCACCACTTCCCGGAACTGTCACCACTTCCCGGAACTGTCACTACTTTCCGGAACTGTCACCACTTCCCGGAACTGCCGCGAACCTCGCCCGTTCCGGTGGCGCTGAATAGGCTGCAGTTCGTACCACCTTCGGCGGGATCCCCCGTGACCTCGCCCGTCCCAGCCCGGCGCTACGGCTGGCGCGGCACCTCGGCCCAGTGCGGTTCGTGCGGCCATCTGGCGTGGACGTGACACCGCGCCCCTGTCACGCCGGCACTGATATCATTTGTCTCCGAGAGAGCGTTCGTGACCGCCGCGCTCGCGACTCGGGAGCTTCACGCCACAGTACCCGGCCATGGCACGACACTCGGTGACAGCTGCTTCACGCCAGCACCGTCACCATGGCACGACATTCGGTGACAGCTCCTTCACGCCAGCACCGTCACCATGGCACGACATTCGGTGACGGCTCCGTCACCATGGCACGACACTCAGTGACAGCTGCTTCACGCCAGCACCGTCACCATTGCACGACATTCGGTGACGGCTCCGTCACCATGGCACGACATTCGGTGACAGCTGCTTCACGCCAGCACCGTCACCATGGCACAACATTCGGTGACGGCTCCGTCACCATGGCACGACACTCGGTGACAGCTGCTTCACGCCAGCTCCGTCACCATGGCACGACATTCGGTGACGGCTCCGTCACCATGGCACGACACTCAGTGACAGCTGCTTCACGCCAGCACCGTCACCATGGCACGACATTCGGTGACGGCTCCGTCACCATGGCACGACATTCGGTGACAGGGCTGCTTCACGCCAGCTCTCTCACCTTGGCATAACACTCGGGGACAGCTGTTTCACGCCATGGCACGACATTCGGTGACAGTAACCTCTCACGCCAGCACCGTCGCCATGGCACGACACCCTGACACAGTTGTCAGTCTGCCCGAGGGGCCTTCATGACCTGCCTTCATGACCTGCCTCTTCGCACTTTCCGTATCTGTGCAGCAAGTTTTGTCCGTTTTTTTTCTTCAGCCGGCGGTCGGTCATAATCCTGCTGACATCAGAGCCACTGGCCTTCAGCCACTGACCGCGGCAATGACCGGCCAGTGACCCAATGACCGGCCAGTGACCCAGCGGCGGCGCCGGCGGCTCCATCAAATGGTGCTCACAGCGCGGCGTGTCACCGAAATCGCGGCAATGAGCCGCGTCCGCGCCGATTTCGCCGCCCGGTCACGAACGTGGCGCCCACTTCGCAGCCGTCAGGAGGCGCTCCGGCGGCCGGCACGGCGGCGGACGGCGGCGGTCGGGGCGGTCGGGGCGGTCGGGGCGGTCGGGGCGGTGGCAGCCGGCGGCGGTCGGGGCGGTGGCGGACACGTGGTGGGCGCAGCCGGTGCCGGTGTTCGTTGTGCTCCGATCCGAGCCGGAGAGACCACGGAGAGCAGGGAGCAGGGCAGAGACCACGGAGAGCAGGGAGCAGGGCAGAGACAGAGCGGAGCTCCCCGCTCTGTATGCCCGCCTGTTTTGTTTGGGCGGGCTGCTCTCGACTCGACTCTTCCTGTGGGAGCTACCCGGCCGGTTCTTTACGGAGGTTGTAACTCGCCGAGGCTTTGCTGAGTATGTATTGCGTTTGTCTCCTCTTGTTATGGTTCCGGGAAAATCCCACTGAAGCTTTCCTGGTAAACACGCGAAAGAGTAATCACAGCGGGGAAAACCTTACACACCCCTGCCGGTGTGCGAACATGATTTGAATGGACAGAATGAAACGGCGTGACACATGTTTCGCCGCTGTGAGAAACCTGCTACATGTTTTTGTTGAAAAGCAATCTGCCGTCAGATGGTGTGAAATTTGAAGGTAATCTGTTAAGCTATACCAGGAAACGGGCATTGGGATATTGTATTGGGATATTGTATTGGGTATTGGGATATTGTATTGGGTATTGGGATATTGTATTGGGTATTGGGATATTGTATTGGGTATTGGGATATTGTATTGGGTATTGGGATATTGTATTGGGATATTGTATTGGGAATTGGGATATTGTATTGGGCATTGGGATATTGTATTGGGATATTGTATTGGGATATTGTATTGGGATATTGTATTGGGATATTGTATTGGGATATTGTATTGGGATATTGTATTGGGATATTGTATTGGGATATTGTATTGGGATATTGTATTGGGATATTGTATTGGGATATTGTATTGGGATATTGTATTGGGTATTCGGATATTGTATTGAAAGTGCCCACTGCGATGGTGGATATGAGAGAGAAAAGCGCGATGAAGCTAAGCATAGCGCAGATTACCCGGCAATGTCCTGGCCATCTCCAAAGGATTTTTCCTTATATTGTCGAAAATTATATTCGATGCTCTTTTACTAAGTTGACTGGAGCGCAGACCCATGTATCATGACGGACTAGACGGCCGCTGAAGTCAGACAACTTACTGAGAGAGAGAGAGAGTGGCAACTTTGATTTACTACCTTAAGTCCCGGACTGCGACGGCATTGAGCTGTCTGAAATTCCGCCTGCTTTAAAATGACTCATGGCCCGGATATTTATATTATTCCAGCCTGTATAATCCGTATAGCCCTCCCACGATCCCGTTGGGACCTCGACCAAGCGCTTGGCGTGTGAACTACCCATTGCGGTGGCTGTCTCCTGGCGATGGGATGGTGCGTTCGGGCCGTGGGCGTCATTGAGTTGCCGTTATACGCCGCCGAGCGGGCGTCCTCATCAGAACGTACCGCTGAAGACGCCACCGGCGCTGCCAGGCAACGCGCCATCACTCGCCCACGACGTCTCAGTTAATGAGAGGCGCCTCTTCCCTCTCCGATGGTGGGTCTGAGCGGAACCTAGAGCGGAACCTAGAGCGGAACCTAGAGCATGATGCCAGCCGAGCGGGAGGAGGGGGGGGGGGGCGGCGGGGGGGGGGGGACGGTTGTTTCGGTGGGCGTGATGTGGAGTATTGTTTCGGAAATTGCGTACTGGACGGATTGGTCTCCCTGGCTCATTGCAAAGCTTTTTCATTTGGCTTGGTTGATTTCAGAGTGGTATGCCTACTCAGGCTTTGAGGCAATTATAAAATTAAACCACCGTGTCGGCTGCACATGCAACATAAGTTGCATTATTTAAGAGCACCCATTTCGGCGCATTAGAATCGTGGTGGGATTCATTATATCTCATCTTGTCAGGCCGAATGCGCTCTAAGCATGCACCATGCTCATTGCTCGCCGTTCATTCAGCGTTGTACGCCCGCATCGGTCGGTAATGCATGCGGCGGATGGAAGCCCAGGTAGGGTGCCGCCAGGTATGGTGGCTCTGCGCACTTGGGCGGCCCCTGTGGCCTGTCTCTCGTGCAGGTTGGATGAGAGGCCGGCGCTGATGCGGTCCCCAGGTCCGTTCTGGTCGTCCACATCTGATGGAGCCGGGAAGGCCAGCTAGCCAGCACCAGCACCATCCAATTCCAGCCTCTGGCTGGAATTTGGCTCTGTTCAGGCTCAAGGCTGTGTTATTGCTGCCGTCTGTTATGCCACCGGAGAGTGGGTCACACTTATAGGCGCTGACGGAAACCATGGATTCTTCAAATCGCTCAACTTGCAACTATCGACATTCGAACGGGTATTTAATAGACGTTTATTGGAGTCGTCCACAATCAGCTTGTGGCTATTACAACCCCACAAAAAAACAATGCCAAACAAACAAAGACAAAAAAAGACAAACAAAGACAAACAAAGACAAACAAAGACAAACAAAGACAAACAAAGACAAACAAAGACAAACAAAGACAAACAAAGACAAACAAAGACAAACAAAGACAAAGGCTATTAAAACCTCTCGTCAGTTGGTTAAACAGTGGGAAAAAGCGATAAAAGATAGATAAGATAGAACTAAACATGGACAATATCCCAGTCGCTCGCATTCACTCGTATCGCAGTTGCGGGAGCACACAGCGTTGCGACCGGCGTGCTATGTCCAGTTTGGTCCGGTTCAGGCCGGGGTGGTGTCCGAGAGAAGGCGCCACAGGCGGCGGCCAAACTTCGGCACAGGGAGAGCTGCCGCAACTCCACTGGTATGGCGTTGTACGTGAGTGGCGCCCTGCAGCTGAGACGCCTCTTACCCAGCTTTGTGTGCCAGCGGGGAACAAACAGGTCACTGTCCTGACGAGTGATCCTATCGCGGGTCTCGGCTACGCTGGAAAGAGAATCAGCCAGGGCCTGGGGCTCGCCGTATCGGTATCGGTTGAGTATCAAGATCATTCGCCCCCCATAGACTTTCATTATAAAACATGTTCGAGTATTGAAAATGTTTTGAAGAGAAGCACCCGCGAGCGTGATTTAAAATTGGAAATGTTTCGCAAGCGGTCCTCACATCTGCTGTGTTTGTTGTAATACCGACAGTGCTGAGCTATCGAGCTAGCTGAGCTATCTGAGCGCGTCTGAGAAAAGTGTGAGTATCTCACAGCGATGCTCATAGGCTGCTTGATCGCAGCTTCGTGCCTCTGGGCTCTGATCATGTCTGAAACCAGCTGGCAGTGCGTTCCGCGTCATATGTTGTGGATGGTGGCTGATCAGGGATTAGCACGGTGCCGTCGACACTGACCCTATTTCCATGGGCAGTTTACACTGGTTTAAAACGGATAGCTTAAAACGGATGAGTTGGTTTCCGGCCATGAGAGTGGTCATATCTCGCCAGCAATAATCGAGTACGAGAGGAGGCGTAACATCTTGGCAGGCTGGCGAGATATGCCCACTTACATGGCCGGAAACCAACTCATCCGTTTTAGCTATCCGTTTTAAACCAGTTTAAACTACCCATGGAAATCAACTTCTGCTCTCAGTTGCTCTCAGATGCGGACTTCCCTGCTGGTGTACTGTATGTAACAATAGTAGAATACATTAGAGACTTAAGTATTATCTGCCAAAGCCTAAACAGCTGGCACTGAAAGGAAAGTAAAACTCACCACCTTTGACCTTGGTGTTGAGATAAGTACAGCAAGAAGGTTGGTGCTCTATTTCAGCGGAGCATTTCAACCTTTAGTTTTGCATACCATGGCAATCACGATATATCAAGTAAAATCATGTGCAAACTATAATTACTCATTAAAGGGATGTTTGAACAATAATTTGTCTATCCATTGTGTAGAGTTCGCGTGATTATCTTGCCAAATGGCTGCGCCGCTTCTCAGGTTCCAACGAAAACAGAGAATTGATTCACCTTGTCAACTGCACATGTGACATATTAGATGTATTGCATAGGATCGTCTTAGTCGGTGAACAAGAACTGAAAGTGAACTTAAATCGCACTGGATTTCCTAATCTCTCGTCCTGTCAAGTTGAGTTTGGAAGGCACAGGTATTGCCACCCGCCCTTTACAAAGATAACCTATAACCTATGGAAGGAAGCAGCGATCACAAACTGGGAAATGACGTCAAAGGTCGGGTAATCTGTGGTAGTTAATCTCCTGGGCGCGTTAAACTTTCGACACTAATTCGTCCAGTGAGCCGAAATTACGCTACCTGCAGTAATACAGGCCATAGTCCAGCGAACAAGTCTTTTCAGCGAGAGACACTGGCGAAGACACTGACCCAAGGACACGTATCTACTCAATTAATTGTTGTTTTTTTATTAGTGAAAATGAACCTGGTTGAAGAAAGATACTTGAACTGGCAGATATAAAATATTTTCTAGTAAAAAACGTCACTTTTGACACTGCTTGTGTTACCCTTTGAGCATCTGCACCTTGTCAGTTGTCCTCGCCGATAAAGTGAAATTAAGGCTATTTTATCGAAATGTCTCCTCAATTATTGTGTATGGTTGTATCAACTACTGTCAGGGAAAGCGCAGATGATCGATTATCTCTTACATAATTTAGTAATGTTCTAAAAATTGCATTAATGGCTTTCAATGATGGATATCGCTATGGAAAAAAATCCGAAATATTTACGTCACCACATTGAACTTTGCATGTGGTTTCAGCGTCTCGGGGTCTATCAGGGATCATTATTTTGAAATTAAATTCGTTGAGAATATCTTTGACACCAAATATATTCCATATTATTGGTTGTCGTTTAGCATAAGTTAACTATAGTGCCGTCATTTTTACTATCTCAAATGAAAACCTAATGCCAAGATGGGAGTGTCCCAATATTGGTGCAAGCGGAACTTAGGAGTCAGAAGTTCTCAACTTCTTACTTAATGACTGGGTTCTTTGCTCTGTCTTCGCTAAGCTGCACTTGACCGGAGAAAATGAATCAGTAGTGTGAATAGCTGAAAGGGCACGCATGTTTAATGGCTTTCACCGAAATGCTAACGAACCTTCGACACATAACGAGTTCCAACACTTCGGAGCAACTTCGGAGAAGAAGAAAAAGAGAAATAAGAAAAATAAGCGCATGCACATCTTCACAGTGCACCTCATTTTATAGGGTCAATGTTCATGGCTTCCAATTAGATATTGTGTATGTGTGTGCGAACCCATCTCCGGGCGCTGCACTGTAAGGGACTCAACGCGTTAACAGTTTAACCTTGGGCTAGAAAGTCAATTAAAGGGACTGTCCCACCTTTTGAAAGTTGCCAAATCACACTTAATCGTATGTCTATATGTCAGGCGAGGTCAGCTGAACATCTTCGTGAACTTTTTTTCCTTAAAAAAAAAATTATCTTTGAAGATATTCAACTTTTAGTTTTAAGCGTAAAGTTGGGTTGGTGACGTCATATATTTGTTTTAATAACAGGGAAATCCTTTGTGCTGCCAAATGTATGGCACATTTTTTTTTCGACATCTATTGCGCAGAAAAGGCGAACCACCCGGTGTCTAGATTGGCTTAGATTGCGAACCACCCGGGGATCGAGAAATGAAAGACGAAAATATTCCAAGGCTGACCTTAAAACAAGTCGACTATCATTACCAGTTGGGTAGAGACACGACGCTGTCGGTTTAGAGGCCCTATTCAAATACGCATGGGCCTTATTTTTTTACAGATGTCAAAATCAAACTCGAATATCTTTTTGATTAGATCATTGTGGTTGTTTTAACTGCTACCATACTTAATTGCAATGCCAAGCCATCAAAATGGCTACTCAACTCAAAACTAATGTTAAGGTGGGATAGTCCATTTAAGGGATTTTTTTCGGGATACCGGTCAACGGGTCAACGACCCTCTAGCATTCGGCTTTTCTTAAATAACATTCAGCTCGCTTCTTTAAAATCATGTATGAGTACAGTGATCCACCAGTGACCGATGGCCGCCTGCTGGATGTTTTACGACACCTCGTTCAGTGCGAGTTTCAGTCGTGATTCTCACAACTCCTGCCCCTTATGATGAGTAACCCAGACCCCGCCGCCACCGCCGCCGCCACCGCCGCCGCCTCCAGTGATTTGTGGAGCTTCTGTTGAAGCCTTTATTCTGTGAGCAGAACGTGATTCGCGTCTAAACTCGACCAACTAAAACAGTTGTTTGGTAGTCTCGGCATAGTGGTGAGGCATCTCGCCTCGTGGATGTGCTTGCTTCGCTTCACTTTGTATGCGGCGTCGCCCGATCACAAAAGTAATCTCTGTCCGGAGTGCTGGATGACTATATCTCAAATTCAGTTGATTTAAACGTGATTAATCAAAAATCGTTACATTATTATTACACCTAATCAAATTATATATTTCGATTAGTTACGTGATAAATGTCAACAGAAACTGAGCATGTGACACGAATTCATGAACTATTAGAAAACGGCTACATATTTGTGCCGATTGCTGCAAAGGCCTGACCTGTCTGCGAACACCATCCGTCCAGCGACTGCGAGGAAACATTATTATATACAACTTTGGAAAAGTGTACCTAACCATTACGAATAATATGATATGGAGTAGGTGTCAGCTAAAGTGAAGCGAAATAAATATCATGATACCTACAGGGTGTCCGGAAAAAACATACTCTGGATTTTAGCTCGTGCTTCAATTTGCACGTGCCATTTAAAAAGAAACTTGCCATGATTATAGCTGGGAACGTGGCAAAACCGATGAACACAGAAATCAGTCCTTCGAGATGTTTTTTTTAATATTGCAAAGGCGTTTTGTGTGGAAGACTACATTCCAGGGTGTGTTCCAGGGTGTCCGGAAAAATGATTCTGTGATTTTCCGTAATAATTTCGGTTATAAGCAAACAATACTACAAATTCGAGTATCGTTATATTCACCAGTTCATGGCAAAACAGATAAGCCATGACATTTGTACAGACACTGCCTCTGTCAGCCTCATGGCGGAGGTGCCGTGGGCACCCTATTCCCCGGACATCAGTCCATCGGATTTCTTTCTGTGGGGAGACGGTGTTTACAAAGGTCAAGGACCGTGTTTACAAAGAAAAGCCCAGAACAACAGAAGACCTGAAGCGCGCCATCATCGCATAAGTCGGCCGCATGCCATCAGCGATGATCGACAAAGCTGTCGACCATCTGCAGACTGTGCGACTGCCTCAGCTGATCCGCCGGAAGGGGGCGCACATCGAGCATCTTCTGTAGGAGGCTGCACTGTGAACTGTGACTGACAGAGGGAGTCTCTGTACAAATGTCATGCATTATCTGTTTTGCCATGAACTGGTGAATTTAACGATACTCGATTTTTTAAATATTATTTGTTTCTAACCGAAATTATCACGGAAAATCACAGTATCTTTTTTTCCGGACACCCTGGAACACACCCTGGAATGTAGGCTTCCACACAAAACGCTTTTTCAATATTAAAAAAACATCTCAAAGGACTTGTTTCTGTGTTCATCGGTTTTGCCACGTTCCAAGCTATAATCATGAAAAGTTTTTTTTTTAAAATTGGCACGTGCATATTGAAGCACGAGCTAAAATCCAGAGTATGGTTTTTTCCGGACACCCTGTATATAAAGCCAATCTGTTTGTAACAGTTGAGCTCAAAATGTTTCTCTGAATATACATCCAAATCCAAATAAGCCAGTTATGATGCTAAATGACATTTTATTGCCTACTTTATACGTCCAAATAGGCTATATTTACCTTAACTAGCGCAGGAGAAGACCTATTAAGTTAACGAGCATCATAATGGGGAGATTGCTGCCATTAAGTTCATGTCAGAACGAATTGACTTGCCCAGGGAGAATATAATGAGGCCTTGATTGGGTCTCCTGTCTACATTCACGATATATTGTCTTCAAAGGGAGTTCTAAACAAATACCATATGTTGGCAAGACAGCTATTTGTCATTGTTCGCCACATGAGCTTCAAACTCTAACGAGGCCCCGCTCAGATGCACCTTGTCACTCAAGACCGTAGCCTGTCAATATATCTTTGTTAGCCCCGGTCTGAAGCTGGAGTCAAAGTACGTCACAGTCTAAAATACACAATCTTTACACAATCTACACAATCTAAAAAGTGTTTAATATGTCTAAACAAAATCATCAGTTATTGTATAAGACGGTCTAATAGTACGGATATCATGTCTCTAAACGGCATGTTTTTAGTTATACTTTACGCCAGCAGCGGACTGCTTCATTACCATTGCCACTAGCAACTAATTTAAAGCAGAGAACAAACTATCTATGAAGGAAACACATTTGGTAGACAAATAGAAAACAGAAAACCAAAATGACGAAAAGCAAGGAAGTATGGTGATTCCGACCCCGCTATGCGCAATATGAACGTAACGATGGCGTTTCTCTTCGCCACACATCGGAGAAATAACCTGCGCTCAATGCGCACCAGTCTGGACGCGCCCACTTACATGACCTCCGAGTGTCCTCAGACCGCCACATACTTAGTCAGCCGGAAGACATCGCTTGGCCCACTGGACGGCCGCACGACCTACCGCACCGGCCGCACGACCCCGCACGACCCGCACGACCCGAACGACCCCGCACGACCGCGCACGCTCCGCACGACCGCGCCGGCCGTCCGCTCTGCATAGTCGATAGACCCGTGCTCGGACCAAATCCAATCTTCGGACGGGATCCACATTAAAACTCGGCCGAGTTTGATCATAATGTGGTTCCGCGGTCGTGATTGAGCTTCGAATTGAATAATCAGCCGATACCGATGCGCAGGGTGCGGGTCAGACAGACAGAGAGAGTCTGTGTCGGGACGTTCAGAGCGACGTGAATAGGTTTAACAAAGAGGAGGATAAGATTCCTTATCCTCCTCTTTGTTCCTTTATTCCTCTTTGTTCCTTATTCCTTTCGATGTTCTGTTTAGAAGTCCCCGGGCAACGAGTATTATTGAATAAGGTTGCTTGTATATCCTTATAGCAGAATGTATAATAATGGTGGTTGTAAGGCAACGCTAACGAGGTATAAAGCATTACATATTCTGTTTAAAAAAATATGTAGAGGTCTGTTCATTGTTATTCCTGTTTTAGTGTCTAACAAGCATTGGCAGTAGGCTTTACTCGAAATATAACGCACGTGACGTTTCTGTCCGCTTTTTTGCAGCTCTTTGCCTCAGATGAATTATTAATTCCAAAAGAAGAAGTCTTCCAGTGATCCAGAAACACCGTATGGCCAGCTCATTCAGCGAGCCATAGCAGTAACACAGCCAACACAGCGCGTGTCTGAATAACAGGACTCCGGGCACCTACCCTGCCACTCATCCTCTCCGCCCCTGTAAACCATCACTAATCTCTGTTCTGTTCTGTTGCAGCAGACATAGAGCTGGACAAGCTACGCGTGTGTCCCGTCTGTGCGGCGAAGAACAACGGCCACTCGGCGGCCTCGCCGCGTGCCAACCTGCGTCACCAGATCCAGTATAAGCCCATCACGAATGGACCCGTACAGAACGTGCCCGACGTGCAGTTGTAGTGAAGCAGCGCGGCGCGGTGCGGCGTGGTGCGGCGCAGTAGCGGCGAACACTGGCGCGGTGCTCGTCCCGGAGCGCGGTGAGCGTTCCGAGTAGGTGGTGTCTCTGAAATGCAGGTGATATACGCCGTGAGTTGACCGTGGCTGCGGCGGCAGGCGCAGTGGTGGGTGGGTGCGACCGTAGAGATATTATGTAGGGGATTATGAAGGACATCTCTGGGTGACGTGTGAGGTGATCAGTCATTTCGCCAGCGGGTTGTTGAAGTCTGTTTGTACATTATTGCGCGTGAGATGTGTATGTGGTGGTGTGTGGGAAGTCACGGGCGTGTTTTTGTTTCCGGTGGTAAGAGGTTTATTAACAGATGGTAGATTGAATTCCTAAGAGCTTCGGTGCCGTTCGTGAGTAATCGTGAATTTTGCCATGGTATATTTGGACACTTGTTGAGCGTCCGTCTCGTAGGATTCCATTGCTGAATAGGTGCACCGGCTGCTGCTCCTGACGACAGTTTCAACGCTATGTGCCGCTTATACCCGTAGACCAAGCTATGTTTACTTTGACTGTAGACTACATTACAAAACTGCATGGTGTTTTAACCAGCAGTGACCTATTTTACTCGGATGTTGGTACAAGTGGCAATTGTTTATTTTGAAGAATGCTGATATAAAAATGAAGGCTCCATCTGGCCCATGAATGCCAGCCTTTCATTTTGTTCTCCGGGAGTATATTTGGAGCAAATATAAATGTACTCAAATATTTTGTTGCGTTCGTTCTATGTGTACTTTAAGTTTCCTATCTCGAAAAAATGGCTCCATATTCCTGGCTTCAAAACCAAAAATCCGTATTCATGTATTTAGAGTGGTTGATCCAAAATGGGGTTGGGGACAGGTAGTGGCTTTTTACGCATACAAAATCAGCGTATTTTCTTGATTTGTTTTATATACTTCTCACACACATCTTAGACCGCCTTCTGTCCTAAAACTACCTCTTAACTTCTCGTATTAAAAAATCATTCTTGATTTTTTGTGACGTGACGACCATAGTGATCTGTGACGGCACTTTTGATTTTCACTATGGTCGTGACGTCACAACTACAAGGACCATGAGCTTAATTGTTTTAGTTTGTAATCATTTTTTAGTTCATTTCGCTTTTCCTTTTTCTTTTCTTTTTACATTAGCCGTTTTCACGAAGGATTATTGCGCTGAGAAGATTCTGAGAAGTGTCTGAGAAGTTTTGGTATAGAAGTCTTAGTATATTATACATTCCAAGAAATAAATGACTGATTTAGGCGATATTATCACTATTCAATAGTTATGGAAACATGTATTGAGCTCATAACAAGTTTATGATACAACATTGACCGTTTTTAAAAGAACATATGCGTCTAGAGTCCATTCGTTCAGTTTAGCATACCGTCATACTAGTTTCTAAATCTGGCAGCGTCATAGATCACAGGTCTGTCTGCGCATGCGCAGTGATGTGCCAGCATCGATTCGTCACCGCTTGCAACCCGCGTACCGCACGCACATGACAAAGCCAAGCCGCACAGGCCAGCCACCGGATTGGGCCGGATTGGACGAGTCCATTGCGGCCAATAGCGTCATACGCCACAGAATTGCGGCCAATAGCGTCACACGCCACAAGTTTTCTAAACCGTTCTGAAGTTTTGACAAGTCTCAGTCGGTGGAGATCTCAGATCTGGCACCACAACTGACATCAATGTTTATCTGGCTAATTACCACCAACCGCAATTTCGTAACATATTATATTCTTACCAACATATTACCAAATTCCGAGAGACATTTCAAGCCAAAAATCGCATGTAAAAGTTGCGTAGTTAAGGAATGGATCGTCGAACTACGACTTCTATACCAAAACTTGCTAAAACTTTCCAGAATCTTGCAGCGCAATAATCCTTCGTGAAAACGGCTATCATGACAAATTGTCCTTGTTTTTATGAACCCAAATTATTGGTACTTTACTAAATTGTCCCCAACCCCATTGCCAAACCTTTGTATAGCTTAAAAGTTAGTCCCCCTGCTTGTTATATTTCGCATATAAGTAGCATTTTCAGCAAAGTATTAAGCTGAAATCATCATCACGTTTACATCAAGCTAGCCCTTCCTTAGTAGGTTACTCACCAAACATAAGCCACGCGAGGATGCATTCCAGTTCAATACCCAGTTCAATTAGGCCCTTGTTAAACAGGGCATCACTTGTGCAAGTGTAAATATAATATACTTAGTTGCTATTCCAGGGGCCATACGCATTCCAGGAGCCATAAGCAGCGTTATAGCGTTATTAATAATCCTTGCTCAAGCATACCGTACTTGCTATTTGTGTTATGTATAAATAAGCTTGCGTCAAACTACTCTAGCTGTTATCTAACGAACGAGGGGAGCAACCTTAGAGGTAATTACTCAATAGGTGGTGATCAGCTTGGCAATGTGTTGTTGGAATGTGAACATGGGAAAGAAGGAGTTTCTGAAATGTGTATATCAAGGTTATTTGTTTTGCTTCGATTATGCCATGATAAGGCCTGTCGGACAAAAATCAAGTTCCAGCTTAAGTTGCAGACGGCGATAATACGAAAACGATGTGCATAACACAATAAATATATGAGTGGAGTTTTCTTTGAAGATGAACTTAAGGTACACATTAATATTTGAATTTGCTTGTGCATTGCGCATGTTCAAATGTGCATTTAGATACAAAGCCTTCACCTTCTGTTTGGCAAACATTATTCATTGACTTGCTAAATAGTCAACAGATTGTGACCAGCACGTTGCTATGGAGATAAAAACAGGTGTGTTATGCTGCATGTTGTTGCTGAATGGTTTCGCTGTCGGTGAATAAAATGTGAACCACCCAAGGTTTTTAAACACGTGTTAACCATACGTTGGTGAGGTTTGCTGCACTATGACCGAGGAAACACAGCACTCAGCGCCTGCAACATTAACAAATCACTTCGAAGTGTGATCAAAACCAGGGCTGCGAAGTCGACAGAATTTGAGCAACTCCGATTCCGACTCCGGCTGGAAAAAAAATCGACTCCGACTCCGACCTGTATCCGTTCTTCCACCGCATGCTAGAAAGCAATATTTGCAATGCAATATATTTTCTCCGTTTGTCTTTATTCTTAAAGAGAATAGCGCACCATGGGAAAAGTACGTGGAATGATGGACAAGAGTGTCCTGATAACGTTCTGGCATTCGTTTTTGCAAGAGAAAAAAGTACCAATTTGTCATAATTTGCAAAATATTGGTATTTATACATGTGACGTCACAACAATCTTGCGTCACCAAAATGAGCTGTGACGTCATACCGGCAACAGTATATCTTTGAATAAGAATATGTACACAACACTACTACAACAAAACGTAACAACCTCGTTCGCTGGGCAATTTGTGATAATTTGAAGAATAAAATATTCATATTTTTACCTGCATGAAATGTGAATGTTTGCACTATGGCGTTGCATGAATGGAGTTGGAGTGGTGTTGCGTGAGCCTGAAGTCACACCCATACATGTGCATGTACATAAATATATGTGCTATACCCATAGATGTGTTTGTGTGTAAATCCGTAAATAAATGTGTGGATGTGCTTCTACTGCAGCGTGTATTTCAGCTGCTACCGGTACCCATCAAAAGATGCGGTTTGTCAAGACGAGTGTCAGCATTATTTTCAATTAGAAATCCAATGGAAATTGACAAAGTTATGGCCAATAATATTTCTAGCTCGTCGCGAACTTAGCGTGTCAGCATAATGCAAAAACCAACATTGGCAACTTTTAATCGATATATTGCAAGTACCGCGACCAACTACCCATCAAAACATGCGTATTTTCACAAAGCATTTTTTGGTAATTTTCAATTGGAAATCGGTTCAAAATTAACCAAGTTATTATTTACTAAAAACCTGAAGTCACGTTTACAGGGGTGGTAAAAGTGTTTTGTATTGTATTGTATTGCGATTGAAGAGTGATTCACTGCAGGAGTGGCTATAAGCTCCGAGTCAAGTAAACAGGGAATATTTGCGAGGGTAAATGCACATACACCCATACTCGCACGCAAACACACGCACACACACACACGTCATCGCAAGCATGTAAACATTCGCAGCAGGCATAGTCAGTTGGTGCGATTATGTCGTTCACATACATCGATCACATTCAGCAACGACTCAAGTGGATGCATTAATAATTACTCTATAAAACTCTATAAAATTACTCTTCCCGCGAAATTTTAAAAATTCTGAATTCTATACATGTTCTTCTTAGATCCGTTGCCATACACAGAGAGGCAGTACCGGACCTGCGAGAGGACCAAGGCTGTTACTAGCGTACATGCAATGTTGTGAGGCAGCACGTGGCGCACGTGCGACAAACCAATCAAAATCCCATTACAGCGTCGGCTGACGACACCCCAATTGACAATATATCTTTGTCGAAAGTGACACCTAGGTTTTTGACCTCGCTGCAAGGTACGAAGGGGCTATCGCGGAAGGCGATTTCAAAGTTTGGTAGTGTACGCAAATCTGAGCGGCTTCCAAGAGCGATGAGCCGAGTTTTACTCGCGTTCACTTTGAGGGCGTTCTCGCGGAACCACTCGTCTAAAGCAGCCAGATAAGTCTCCATCTTATTGATGAGCGGTGGAAGTTCGTTCTTTTCACCGGAGACAATCACCTGGGTGATCGTCAGACAATCAACTGGATGATCGTCAGACAATCACCTTGGTGTCGTCAGACAATCACCTTGGTGTCGTCAGCGTATTGTACGACACACGCACCAGCGGCAAACAGCGAAAGACCGTTAGCGAAAACTGTAAACAGGAGCGGTCCCAGGGCAGACCCCTGTAAGACTCCCATCGTGTTTGGCAGTGGAGAGATCTGCTCAGCTCCATTGTGATCACGCAAGACACGCTCTGGGTATGACCGACAAGGTACGCTCTGAACAGTGGCGGTGGAAGGTATTTTCGGAGGGGGGGGGGGGGGGGGGGGGTGGGGGCAAAGAAACCATGGGCGCCCCTCGGGCCAAGCGCCCCCCCCCCCCCCCCCCCCCCCAAAAAAAAAATGTGGGAAATGATATCTCCCCGGATTTAGGCCCCAATATTATACCAGTAAAACGCCTTTTGGGGGCCGATGACCGAGCGGGCGCGCTCTGGTAAAGCTAAAACAGGGTTTAAATATGAAATGGTACGGGAGCACACGTGCGCATTGGCTGTGTCCCAATAATGAGTAACACATTCAATAGTTTTAGCGTGGTTATATCCTAGTATGCATAGTTTTAGAAACGTTCAGCTGAATGGAGATGTACAAAGTAAATGGCGCTCCCCTGGCCCCTGGGACAAACTACCTATAACAATAACATGTATTAAAGTGAAATATTCACCTTTTGATTTATTTATCTGCGTTTTGTGTGACACATATAAGGGTATGGTTTAAAATTGATCGTGGCTCAATTTAAAAGTGAAATAACAACATTTTCTATTTCAAAAATTAAATTATGGGAAAAAATGTACAAACATATGGTGACGAACAGTATAAGCCATCACTATCTCTGGTTTGAATGTTATTTGTAAACAAGTCATAGGGCTAGCAATGAAGTAAGTGCTCCAAGAAGTGTGACAACGTCCCTGATTGGTCAATGAAACAAAACGCATACATTAAATACGTCGCCGTCCTTGGCCAAGTTTATCCGCGGAATGCATCACGGTTTTCTGAATCGTGTATTGATTGAATATAGATAAACGGTTTAAATAAATGTTTCATGTGTGCATTGTAATATATTAAATACCTGTTTGTTGAAAATTGATGGGAAAAATATGTATATATTTTTTAACAAGTCGTGAACACTAAATAGTTCGCCGTCCGGGGCCAAGTTATACTGCCGATTTCAATGCACTTTTTAAAAAAAATGTTAGTTGATTGTTCATAGAAGTTTGGTACATATTCGCAAAAGATAGACTGCACGAAATATTATATGCCTTCATGATAAATACAATACGAAGGCAGGCTAATTTTCGCTGGGCTTGATATGATATTAAAATATTGGAATTAAAAAAACATTGTTATTACAAAATTGGGATTACAAAATTGTAATTGCAAAATTGTTATAACATAATCGAACCTGACCTAAACTTGACAGCAATTACGGCCACAGGGACCCACGTTAAGAACACTCCGCTCGCATTCGCTTGCTGCGCTGCGACCTACAGGGGCGGGGGGCTGTCTCTACCCCGGACCCCCAGACCATCTCGTAGATAAAACATAACCCTACGGCGTAAATAAGTTGTCCGATGTGTTTGCCCGGCCCCGCCCATTGCAATTGTCAAAAGATGCGGAGAAAAAACGTTCCCACAACACGAACGAAAACTGAAGAAAAAAAAACGTTTCAACGAGAGAAGAATGTATTTATTTATGTATTTATTTAACATCATCGCCGACGGGGTGAACCATTTATGGGCGACGTCACAAGAAAACATTTCCTTTCGTTAGGCAAAACGGTTGTGAAAAAACGTTCCAACGGATCCACGTACGAACGCTTCCAAATGCGGCCCCACCGGCCACGCCCCTTGCATTGTCAAAATATACGGAGAAAGCCGTTCCAACACGTACGAAGGATACAAAAAACGTTCTAACGAAACCATTCTAACGGATCCAAATATTGTATTTTTTCACAAAACGCTTGTAACATATTTTATGGTTCATCCTGGCTTTGAAATAGGGATGCGTGAAACGTCACACACAAAAATTGAAGTGGAACATAAACAAGTGTTTCATAAACTGGATATAATCGGATGAAACTTTAAACTTCGCATAGATATAAACAACCGTTTTGCCTAACGAAAATAAATTTGTATTGCCTTCCTGATCATTAAATAATATATTTTTATCTCACGATCCTCCAGGGTTTCAATCCGGACCTTGCTTCTACCTCACGATTTACAAGTCTGCTAAATTATGGACTGTTAAAGTATACGCTTTTGTGTATCAAATATAAACGTTTTGCATATTGCTTAATCCAAATTAGCAAGTGTTTTCGTGAACGGATACTATTTCCTTTCAAATCCATGTAAGATGAGGCCTTGAAACACAGGCGGCCAGAACGCCCCTCAGGCGGCCAAAGAGTCCCCTCAGGCGGACAGAGCACCCCTCTCAGGCGGCTAGAGCGCCCCCCTTTTCAGGCGGCCAGAACACCCCCCTCTCAGGCAGCCAGAGCGCCCCTCTCAGGCGGCCAGAACGCCCCTCTTAGGCTGCCAGAGCGCCCCCTCGCAGGCAGCCAGAGGGCCCTCTCAGGCGGTCAGAGCCCCCCCCCCCCCCCCCCCCCTCCCCCTATCAGGCAGCTAGAGGACCCTCTCTCATGCTGCCAGAGCGCCCCCTCTCAGGCGGCCAGAGCGCCCCCTCTCAAGCGGCCAGATCGCCCCCTCTCAAGCGGCCAGAGCACCCCCTCTCCGGCGGCCAGAGTGCCCCTCTCAGGCGTCCAGAGCGCACCCTCTCAGGCGGCCAGAGCACCCCCACTTCGGCGGCCAGAGCACCCCCTCTCAGGCGGACGGAGCGCTCCCTTTCAAGCAGCCAGAGCGCCCCCTTTCAAGCAGCCAGAGCGCCCCCTCTCAGGCAGCCAGAGCACCTCCTCTCAGGCGGCCAGAGCGCCCCCTCTCAGACGGTCAGAGCGCCCCCTCTCAGGCGGCCAGAGCGCCCCCTTTCAGGCGGCCAGAGCACCCTCTCTCAGGCGCCCAGAGCGCCCCTCTCAGGACAGCAGCCCCTGCCAAACACAAAGCACCCCTCGGCTGAGTTTGGGGGAGGCAACTGCCCCCCCCCCCCCTCTTCCGCCGCCACTGGCTCTGAGCCACTGAATGTCAAACCATGCAGCATGAGCTTGCGGAGTAGAATCTCGTGGTCAATGATGTGAAAACATTTACTGAGGTCCAGCAAACACAAGAGCGAGATCTCCCAACCGTCGGTAGCCGTGAGGATTTGGTCGGCGACAGTTGCCATCGCGGTGCTGGAAACCGTGCTGACACTTTGAGTGGCCCCGACGAAAAGCGACACAGAAAAATGACCCCAGCTCAGCAATGAATACCCTAACACCTGGCTGCATGCTCACATCCTCCCTATATTTTAAAACCAAAGAAAGATCTAACTCTCACTGAAAGCTACAGGCCAATATCACTGGCCAGGTGTACCACACAATCTTTGAGTGAATGATTCGAGAGAGACTGCTATATTTTATCAAATCAATAAACATCATATGAAACAACCAATTATTGACAGAACGCAGCACAACTGACAACCTGGTTAAACTCACAGCAGATATCCAAAAATTAATTTGCACTCAAGCAACAAACTCAGCAGCACTCTTCTTCGACCTAAAACAAGCCTACAACACACTCAACATTTCAACACTGATTGACCATATACCAGGGGCGCAGCCAGGGGGGGGGGGCAATGGGGGCAATTGCCCCCCCCCCTTACGGGTCACAGGGGGACCCGCTGAGATTGGCCCAGATACCATTTGCATTAGCTAAATGGCTTTCAAAAAGTCACAGAGGAGCCCTCAAACCAGGCATGGGTCACTCTGGTGCATGTCAAGGGCCCTCAGAAACACTGAAGGGCTTTTGAAGCCGGCCCCGGGGGCCTCTTGGTCATGTCCAGGGGCCCATTGAGCCCACCGAGGGTCCGACAAAACTGTCCAGGGGCCTCTCGAGCATGTCCAGGGGCCCATTGAGCCCACCTAAGGGCGTAACAACATGTCCAGGGACCTTTCGAGCATGCCCTGGAGCCCATTGAGCCCACTCAGGGGCCCAAAAAAACTGCCCAGGGGCCTCTAGAGCATGTCCACTTGTCCAGGGGCCCATTGAGCCCACCCACGGCCCAACAAACCTGCCCAGTGGCTTCTCGAGCATGTCCAGGGGCCCATTGAGTATGTTCAGGGGCCTCTCCAGTCTGACCAGGGACCCATTATAGTCTGTTTTGGGGCTTTTTGAAACTGCCCAGGGACCCATTATAGTTTTCCCAGAGGCCCATCGAGTCTGTTCAGGGGCCTCTCGAACCTGCCCAGGGGCCATTAGAGCCTGCCCAGAGGCCTTTCAAGTTTGCCCAGGGGCCCATTGAGTCTGTTCAGGGGCCTCTCGAACCTGCCCAGAGGCCTCTCGAGCTTGCCCAGGGGCCCATTGAGTCTGTCCCAAGGGCCTCTTGAACCTGCCTGGGGGCCATTAGAGTCTGTTCAGGGGCCTCTCGAGCTTTCCCAATGGTCCATTGATCCTGTTCAGGGGCTATTATGGTCTGCTCAGGGGACTCTCGGCTTGCCAAGAGGCCATTGAGTCGGTTCAGGGCCCTCCCGAGCATATCCAGAGGACCATTGAGTCTGTGAACGGGGCCCTCAAGCCTGTCCAGGGGTTGCTAGCCGTCGCCTGGAGCGCCTGATATAACTGGAGCGCCTGCTAGCCGTGGTCGGCGCGGTCATAATGAGCGGTAATGTGATGTACTCTGACCCACCTGGTGCAATGCTTTCTTGGGTTTAAAAATAGTAATTTGATAAGTCTGATGCGTTTTTTTTTAATTCGGGGGGGGCGGGGTAGTACAAAACAATTGGACAATTGTCCTCTCAGGAGAGTGTGTGCTGCAATATTTGTCAGCCAGGGGCGTCGCCGACGGGAGGGTCGGGGGAGGAGGTCTGAGCAAACTCCCCCCACTTTTAGAAGGCGGGGGAGGGGAGGGGTCGACCCCTCCCCCCCCCCCCCCCCCCCCCCACACACACACACACACTTTTTGCGGGGAAAATGAACCATTTATCGTAAAAATTGCCTTTGCAGTGCAGCCAAAATCCAACTGTCAAAACCTGGAAAATTTCGCTGACACAAGTTTCGCAGTTGCTTATACAAATTTGGAAAATGGGAAAAATAATTCCATTAAGTGTCTGGCAGAGGCTCTCTTGGTGGTAATTGCTGGCCCCAGGGCCCATTCTCTTCATAAAATATTCACTTTTAAGTTTCAAGCAGGCTACATGTTCAGCTAGTTTGACGAGTTCCGAAAAAGGCAACGCGAACGCAAAGACGAAGAGATCGGCACCCGGAAGCTGCTCCAGCGGTGCATAATTTGCTGGACCGAAAAGCTAATAGTGGAAACAGGCCAGGACCATCTCCCCAAGCCATCTCACCTCACGGTCTGGTTCCAATATTAACATTTCGTTTTCCAGGACCTAAAATATAAAAAAAAATATAAAAATAATAATAATAATATAGAAAAATATGTAGTCATCGTCATAACGAAGCCAGGCATAGTCATCGTCATCGGTTCGTCGTAATGCTGAATTGAATGAATAACATTTTTAGCTTATTATCCTCTACAAGGCCCATCGCCTATATTTCTGGGTTTTATCAGGCAAAACCGTCAAAATTTCGCGCTGCTTCGCGGCGCTAACTAACAAGTACATGCCTACCTACCTACTGTAACATGAAAATCCACATAAAAATGCTGCAAAGGCTGTGTGGTGTGGTATGGTGCTGAAAATTGTGTTGTGGTGCACACGTATCAAAATGGGGGTACATTTTTTCGTCATTTCAGACCCCCCACACTCAAAAGCCGACCCCCACCTGTTGTCAACTAAGATAGGTTTTCTCTCCTATACGTAGCAATACAAATTAGGAATGCGCTCAGTACAATGCCTACTGAGGGTTCTGGTTCAATCCAGCTCATCAAAAGTAGACGAAGAAAATTGTTAAAAAGGGGGCCTCACAAAATAAAGTGGCCGAAGTCAGTAGAGTTTTTCATATCCAGGGGTATTTTTTGGGGTGGGGGTTTCTCCCGGGGGCTCCCCTTTTTGAAGATCTGGCTTCGCCCCTGCCATTTACACAAAATGGACATCACTGGACACCTAGCACCTTAATCTTAACCATTAGATAATAGTTCAGTAATTCACCTCCCCAGTTAATGGTGTTCTTGAGGTCCATAATAAAAGAGAAGAGAAATAACTATACAAATGACTTGAGTCTCAAAATTCGGAAAATAGAACAACAAAGTGTCACTATATTTCGGCACAAACCTTCATCAGGTGACATCACTGATTCATCAGTCACCTGATGAAGATTTGTGCCGAAATATAGTGACACTTTTGTCTACTATTTTCCTAATTTTGAGACTGAAGTAATTTGTATAATTATTTCCGAATTAGGCCAAGTCACAAACAAGGGTTAAACTTCATTGATAAAAGAAGAGGGTATTATTACAACAAACAGAAAAGTGTACCAGTAATACCAAAGTTATAACGTCATCAAAAACGATGCATAATCAAACCTGACCTAACCTTTACAGCAATTACGGTTGCAGGGACCCACGTTTAGAACGCTCCGCTCGCATTCGTTCGCTGGCCGCTGCGCTGCGGAACCTACCCCAGACCCCCCACAGACCATCTTGTAGACAGTCAAAGATAACCCACTTTGCAGTCTGTCGGAATATTACCGTCAGCTGACTACTCTTCTGCTATGCACATTATGGCAGCATGGTGTGACGTTAGATCGTCATATGGTAACATCCGAAATGCAGCAGCATTGTGCACCACAGTGAAATTTCAATATTTCTTCTGACGAAGCCATTATTATGTAATGGGTTAGGTTAGGTTTTGTTAGGTTAAGTTTAACGGCTTTGTCGGCAGAAATATGGAAATTGTGTTGTGGTGCAAATATGGAAATTGTGTTGTGGTGCACAATGCCAAAATGTATTCTGACAAAGCAGTTATTATTATTAATAGGTTAGGTTAGGTTAAGTTTAGTTTAACGGCGTCGTCAAATAAATGTTGAAATTCCGCTGTGGTGCACAGTGCCGCTGCTTTTCTGATGTTACCATATACTTCCATACTGTGCATAGCACGGCACACTGACAGGTACCTTAGTCAAAGATTACCAATAATTTCACGAGTTGGTCAAAATACAGTGAAACTAGTGATTTCACAACCATTTTGAACATTAACAGCAATTTTAAACGATTTGCAATGTTCGACTAAGCAGTTTATCCAAATTAAAACTGATGCCTAAATATATGAGGAAGATAAGGAAGAAAAATATACAGATGAAGATAGTTTAATATACTTTTAATCACATGGAACATTTCAACCATTTTAACAAATTTCCACTTACCATTTCACAATATGGACACGTTTGTCAAATGATAAAACACTATAATATCCGTCCATACGGTTCACCGTGAATCATACTCCGTATCGACATGAACGAATGACATGACAAACTCAAAGTGTCATTACAATCAAGGCACTATAAGAAAGTAGAGTCATCCGGCGATTTGACCGAATCCGACCCAGGGGTGGTGACGTCATCTGGACGGAGAATCCCTTGTCCCTATACAAATCAATAAGAACTCGCAATTTTTTAAAAACTATATAGATAATTCTAATTAGCCGATTTACAAACAACATGCTCCGAAAGAAAGACCGATTCAAGGTCTCTAACTTATCGAAATAACATTTTGCTCCTCAGCCACTCTTATTTTGACAGCGAAGGGGCAAAGATCTTACTCCTTCGCTAGTGTTAAAAGGCCATATATAAGCCGCGCCACAAATGTCGGTGCGCCAAAATTTTCCGAATAGATGACGTCACGGCCTAGGAAGAATCACGTATGTCACGGTTTTGGGCGATTGACATACGCGCTTTTTTGGCATGGCAGTATAGCTAATTGAGCCTATGGCGGCTGCAGGGATGACAACTCCTTGATTACAATAGTGCCAGTGCGACACAACGAGAATCAACTGTCATGATTGCGCCATAAACGACGCAATTTCGCAAAAATACTCCTGGATAGTCACGCTAAATGAACCGGATTTTCTATTATTTATAGTAGAACTCTCAAAGTCCCGCTGGTAAAACAAAGAAATCCACTGTCCTGACAGTAGACTCACTCCATTGAAAATGCACCAGGAGGACCCCGGGGCCGGGACCAGGGTACTGTCGACTAGATAACTGGTATATATTTTGCCGTCGAAAATATGGGTGAAATTATATTATTGACAATCAAGAGTTGAAACGCAACTGCTAATTTACAAAATGTGAATGTAGGTACACACATACTGACGTGATGAATATGATGATTACCTAAGTGAATAATACATCTGAAGTGGTGTTAACGATCAGTATTTCTAAGGACATGATCGCTTAATAAATTTTCCCAGGAATGACAGAGTAATGATTTTACTGGCATTTTGACCCCCGAGTACTTCATGAGAATGAGCATTTTGTCCCTGACCTTACCTATAAAGACAGAACACTTTACCACCCCTGCACGTGAATAATAGGGGTATACATTCTGGATGTGCTTCTACTGCAGCGAACATCGCAGTTACAGGTACGAACCCCCCATCAAAAAATGTGCCTTTTGAAGACGAGTGTTGGTATTATTTTCAATTGGAAATCCAATGGACATTGACAAAGTTATGGCCAATAATATTTATAGCTCATCACGAACCTAGCGTAAATCAGCGTAAGTCAAAAACAAACTGTGGCACAATTGAATCGATATATTGCAGGTACCGCGACCAGCCACCCATTAAAATATGCGAATTTTCACGAAGCATCTTTTGGTAATTTTAAATTGGAAATCGGTTCAAAATGGACGAAATTATTTACTTAAAACCTAGTCACATGATGTTTCAGATTTGTCGTGTTTGCCTTGAACCACAACAGCGGCGATAGCGCAATCTAGACGAATCAGCTTCGTGAAACGGATTTTGAGCCAATGGCTACGCCAGACGAGGAACGAGCCTTCCTTGCAATTCTGTTACCAAACACATGATGCGTTTCGGTAGCGGTCGGTTCAAATATGCGAAAACGAAGTGTGGTAGAAATACTAATGACGTATGCGAAACGTCACGAGATTTGTCCCTTTAAACTAGCTCCGGATAGCTCTAACGGTTTTTGCGTTGAAACTCAGCAACTAGATCGTTTTGGAAGGAAAAATTACAGATTTGGAGATTTCTCAGCACTCCCGACAATCTGGTTATCTCAGTTAAAAACTAATGTTAAAGGTTCACTATTCCCTTTAAAGGGGCACTCCCACCTTAACATTAGTTTTGAGTTGAGATAGCCATGTTGTTGGATTTGCATTGCAATTAAGTAGGGTAGCAGTTAAAACAACAACATTGGTCTAATAAAAAGAAATTCGAGCTTAGTGTTGACAATTGTAACGGATAAACCCCACGTGTATTTGAATAGGGGTTTAAAGCCGATGACGTCACCTCTCTTTACCAAATGGTGATGATAGTCGACTTGTTTTAAGGTTAGACTTGGAGATATTTGCGTGTTTCAAATGGTTTGGTAATTGGTTTGTTTTGTATTCAAAGCGCAAGAACTGTCTCGAAATAATTATGCCATACTTTGGCAGCGTAAAGGATTTATGCATAGCTCTTAGAGATCAATATGACGTCATCAATCAAAATATTAAAACTTAACTTTTTATGAAATTGAGCACTGTTTGCGAGAAACAAATATCATAATCGTGTTCGGCAGCAATTACTTCATACTTTGCACCACAAGCGGCGTACATTTGACAACTTTTGGGATGGTGAGAGTGTCCCTTTAACAGTATGGAGAACAATGTTACGCCGCCCGAGCACGGGCGTGCCGGGCCACGGCGGTGCGTCCAGCCCAGTCTCGCTCGCCAGCATGTGGCGGAACCTGCGAAACGGGCACCGAGCGGCGAGCGCAGCCAGCCGCCGACGGCCCAGCTCGGAGCAGCTGGGCTTCAGCCCCAGCTCGTTCCAGCTCGTCTTCGCTGGAGTCGCTGCTGCTCTCGGATCCTGCGCTGTCTTACAGCTGGCCAGTCAGTGCACCGCTCTCCGCCGCCTCGCCTCCGGCAACCAAGTCTACCAGTCAGAGGTGTGGATTTTCACAAATAATTGGAGGGTAAGGATGCCAGGACAAAAAGTCAAATGTGAAAAAGTCAAAAGACAAAAAGGCAAATGTGAAAAAGTCAAAAGACAAAAAGGCAAATGTGAAAAAGTCAAAGGACAAAGTCAAATCGGCTAAAAGTCAAAGGACAAAAAGGCAAATCGGCTAAAAGTCATATCCAAAAAGTACAAACGGCAAAAAGTCAAAAGGACAAAAATTAAAATGCAAGAAGCCAAAACGCAACAAGTAAAATGCGAAAAGTCCAAAACGCAAAAAAGTAAAATGCAAAAAGCCAAAAGCGTAAAAAGTCAAACACAAAAAGTAAAATGCAAAAAGTCGAAAAATCCGACAAGATGATAGAAATATAACGGAAGCAGAAGTTAATACATTAATCCGTTAACTTCAAAGATATGTGTACAGTGCAGGCAAATACGTCTAATAAGAATCACGTTCGCTATATCGGGCTGTTTATCACCTACTAGCAATGCAAATGGCAGGGTCACGGAGGCAGGCTAGGCCCGAAGTTCGGGCCAGGTGTTTAAGTGGTGTCGGGCTAAGGCCTGCCGGCCTCATGCGGGCCCATGGTGTCTGACCAATATGTTCTTTGTCAATGTTATGCCGTGCCTGACACCGTGTTGACACCTGCCACGAGTGAGGTTACTTATGAGGAGGAGCTTGAAATTTTGATCTTGAAAATGGCCTTGAAGATGACCTTGAATGTCAAAATGAATGGCATTTTCACGGTCAGAGTGTCTAAGTTTACCAGCAACCACATTTTGAAGCGAATCACTACTCGACGCTGAATTAGAATCCGAATCCGTCGCTAACTTCACGGACATGATACAAACCAGTGGCGGATCTACGGTTGGGCAAAATGGGCAATTGCCCCCCCCCCCTCCCCAACCACCTTAAATAGGCGCAAAATTGACATATATACTGATATAGAAGCAAATCTAAGCAACTTTTACTAAGGAAAGTTTGTTTTAAATCAGCTATCAATGCATAAGCAAGCTAAATCCGATGAGTTTTCAGAATTGTGTGAGAATTTTTGGAATGTTGCCCCCTCCAAACTCAAAACCTAGATCCACCACTGATACAAACGGCCTTTAATTAAAAGCAGTTCACCTCTGCTTGGCGTATGGAACCAGGGACGTAGCCAGGGGGGCACGGGGGCCATGGCTCCCCCTGAGCAAAACAAATATACACTAGATAAAACGAGATTCTCTGACGACCCGACCCGACCCTACCCTCCCCATTTTGCATTTTCATTTTCCACTCATTTTCTTTCGAAAGGGGTGTAAAGTTACCCCGCGCACTGCAAGGGGGTTGATTTCCGCCCCGCCCCCCCCCCCCCCTCCCCTCATGTTTTTATCAGATAGCGAAAAAACGGCGGCGCACAGCGCCGCCGGGTTTTAACACACCTGTTAGGACATCAATTGCGCACACTTTAAAAAAAATACCTCGGGTCATCTAAGGTCAGGTCACCAAACCAGGTCAAGTGACCCCACCTCCAAAAACGTTTGCTGTTGTGCCAAAGCCAGAGTTTCTCACCGATCAGTTTGAAACTTACAGGGTGTCATGAGATAATAAGTACTTACAATTTGTTTATCTCGGAATTTTGATATCGGCGACCTAAGGTCAGGTCAATTTCGTCACCTCTACATAATAAGACAATGGGGAAATATTAAAATGCTTCCTATTTCAAGGATATGCATTATATTAGTCCAATTACTTCTGGATCATGTTATTATGGGATGTTCTTGATGATCCAAATGTAAGTTTTGTTCACTGACCCCTATGGGGTCATTGGAGGTCATCCGAGTTCACCATCACTTGTTTGTCAATAACTCGCGACATAATACAGATAGAGAAGTTAAACCGACAGAAATGTGTTTGTCTCGTCCAGACACGTCTCCCTGTATGCAACATGACCTATTTGGGTCTTGACCTCAGGTCAAGGTCACGTGACCTGTAGTCATATTTTTTTTAAGTTGACCTAACAAGGTTACCATGTATATCATTCGAAGCGCCTTAAAAAGGAAAAACACAATGGCGTAAACAGTTTTCCGTTAGCTCTATGAGATAAAAAGTTATTAGCGAAAACGGTTTGGCAAAACAAAAAGTATTTCCCCCTTTTTACCTCTGAAGTCTCAATTATTGACTTGAGATCAAATTTGAGGACAACTTGTCGATTGCAAATTTCAATGCCTGGCGATCGCTGCTCTCTGCTTGTTTCTAGCTAGCATAGTTTCCGAGATATATGGGAATTTCTAGAGCAAAGTCCTAAAACAGGAAATAAAAAATTGGAAAATTTGACCTTTGATGACCTCTGGTGCCCTCAATTTTGACCTGACCTAAAATAATGTGAAATACTTTCGATAGAACTTGTATCAAGCTATCAAACGCCCTGTTCTGCTTGTCACTACTTAGCGTAGTTTTCGAGATCTCACGGGGGGGGCGGAAATCACCCCTCCCCTGCAGTTCGTGTTCGGCGAAAACCCCCTGCAGTGCGCGGGCTAATGTCCCTAGGCCGACGACTATTCTACCGACCAAAGCAATCGCCAATTACCAAAAAGTCGGTTCCGACCCTGGGCCGGAGTCGGAGTCGGTACGATTTTAGCGACTCCGACTTCGACTCCGACTCCCTGATCAAAACTATATTCGAAGTCTGATCTCAACTTTTAGTCATAAAAACGTACAGTCCATTCACGACTGCTTGGTTTTACCTGAAAGGTCCTTACCCTTAGCGCCGAAAAAAACACGCATCATTCAATACATGCAGTTTACATTTTGCTGTCTTGTTGTGCCATCCATTCCACAATTATTCCTCCTCCTCCCACAATTATTTCGCCTCCAATTGTCCTCCCAATTGTCAATTCGGGTATGACATTTGGCCCGCTTAGTTATACATATTAAGACAGTTGGCAAATGGCGACGGAGAGGGCCGCCCTAGGCCCGGGAGGACCGTGTCGCCATCTATTTGTGGCACGTTAAACTGAACCGGGCGCGGGCGTATATGTTGCCATATGGGTGATGGGAATGTGGTGTTATCACGCAACAAGCTCGGTTTAGCGGGCACCCGGGCCTGGAGCCACTCAATCAAACCATTCGGACATTTTTGTTTAAATCCACAGAACATCGACGAATATTCCAACTCAGCACAATGCTCGTTGGGCTTCGAAATCGCAGACAGTATGTACCGACCGAATGAACATATCTAGTTATAGTATACATTGTCAAACAATACAGTTGGCAACCAATGTAAAAGCGAACCTAAGAAACAACCGTAACTCATCACTGCGAGTCCGTTTGTTGAGAAGAATCATCATCATCGTCTTTCCAATAATCTTGTGAAAACAGCATTCACATGAAAACAGAAAACATGAAAACAGCATCAAGCTGCTAACTCACAATGTCCCCACGGTGTGTGCTGTTTGTCGTTGTCATGAAATGTGTTTCACCGCAAAACCCAGCCCACATACGTGCGTGACGTTATCAGGTAGTCTTACTCAGAGCGGGGCATCAATGACTGGCCACATTTTATCGCGGGGCTTGCCACGAACGGAGAGGCAGTCGCTTCGTCATCCTGGATGACGTGCCTCGGCTGCGGCCGGCGCCATCGGTCAGCACACACTGCCGCGCCGGCGTCATCGGTTAAGACACACTGTCGCGCCGGCGTCATCGGTTAGGACACACTGTCGCGCCGGCGTCATCGGTTAAGACACACTGTCGCGCCGGCGTCTTCAGTTAAGACACACTGTCGCGCCGGCGTCATCGGTTAGGACACACTGTCGCGCCGGCGTCATCGGTTAAGACACACTGTCGCGCCGGCGTCTCAGTTAAGACACACTGTCGCGCCGGCGTCATCGGTTAAGACACACTGTCGCGGCGGCGTCATCGGTTAGGACACACTGTCGCGCCGGCGTCATCGGTAAGGACACACTGTCGCGCCGGCTTCTTCGGTTAAGACACACTGTCGCGCCGGCGTCATCGGTTAGGACACACTGTCGCGCCGGCGTCATCGGTTAAGGCACTCTGTCGCGCCGGGCGTCATCTCTGATTAGGGACCTTTTCGCTACCGCTCCCCTTCCCAGCCGCGGACAGGAGAGAAGGAACCACGGGACAGGAGAGAAGGAACCACGGGACAGGATAGAAGGAACCACGGGACAGGAGAGAAGGAACCATGGACAGGAGAGAAGGAACCACGGGACAGGAGTGGAGGAGCCGCGGGACAGGACAAGAGAGGTGAAACTACGGACAAGAGGGGCCGCGGGACAGGACAGGAAGAACCACGGGACAGTGAGAAGGAACCATGGCACAGGAGACAAGGAACCACGGGACAGGAGAGAAGGAACCATGGGACAGGAGAGAAGGAACCACGGGACAGGAGAGGAGGAGCCGCGGACAGGAGTGGAGGAGCCGCGGGACAGGAGAGAAGGACCACGGGACAGGAGAGAAGGAACCACGGGACAGGAGAGAAGGAACACGGGACAGGAGAGAAGGACCACGGGACAAGAGGGAAGGAACCACGGGACAGGAGAGAAGGAACCATGGACAGGAGAGAAGGAACCACGGGACAGGCGAGGAGGAGTCGCGGGACCAGGACAAGAGAGGTGAAACTACGGGACAAGAGGAGCCGCGGGACAGGACAGGAAGAACCACGGGACAGGAGAGGAGGAGCCACGGGACAGGAGGCTCAGGAGAGAAGGAACCGCGGGACAGGACAGGAGGGGCCACGGGCAGGGCAGGAGGGGCCACGGACAGGGCAGGAGGGGCCACGGACAGGGTAGGAGGGGTCACGGACAGGGCAGGAGGGCCACGGACAGGGCAGGAGGGGCCAGCGGACAGGGCAGGAGGGGCCACGGACAAGGTATAAGAAACCATGAATAGGGGAAGGCCGAAACCACTACTGAAAAGGAAGAAGAACACTTGACTGAAGACAGAAATGAACGTGAATAGCGTACTGAGAACATTCGCCGCCTCTCCACAGCTTCTGGCCAGGGCGAGAGAAGAATGGCTTGGGAAAGAGTGAATACTGGAGGGAGAGAGTGGATACTGGCACTTTGGTACGGCGAAAAGCAAACACAAACATGCTCACTCGCGCTGGAATGGAAGACAATATGGCACACGTATCTGTCATCACGCCATGCATACCTGGCATACTGTTAGAAACGATTTGGCCGTCTAAGCAGCACTTCTCCTCTCCCTGGCTGAGGCTGAGACATGACTGAGACATGACGACGGTGAGGTTGAGACATACATGACTTCTACAGCGACTGGCTCTGGACAGCTGACCAAAACAAACAGTGCCAAGTGAAGTTATGTGATGTACTGCTATAATGTCAATTGGTTATATAATTGGCAAACATGCATAGTCGAGGTTACATGAGCCTGACTTTGGTTGATTAATTCGCTAAATTTAGTTTGTTTCATCATAACACCTATATTTGTCTTAATTTTCTCTAGACATGCATATTTGTTCTTCGATTACGTCTTTCTGTCCCGAACGGCGTCCATACGGTCTTCTGCCTTCCTCTGCCTGAGAAGAGCGTACTGTTCTCTGCCTTCCTCTGCCTGAGAAGAGCGTACTGTTCTCTGCCTCCTCTGCCTGAGAAGAGCGTACTGTTCTCTGCCTTCCTCTGCCTGAGAAGAGCGTACTGTTCTCTGCCTTCCTCTGACTGAGAAGAGCGTACTGTTCTCTGCCTTCCTCTGTCTGAGGAGAGCGTACTGTTCTCTGCCTTCCTCTGTCTGAGAAGAGCGTACTGTTCTCTGCCTTCCTCTGCCTGAGAAGAGCGTACTGCTCTCTGCCTTCCTCTGCCTGAGGAGAGCGTACTGTTCTCTGCCTTCCTCTGTCTGAGGAGAGCGCACTGTTCTCTGCCTTCCTCTGCCTGAGAAGAACGTACTGTTCTCTGCCTTCCTCTGCCTGAGAAGAGCGTACTGTTCTCTGCCTTCCTCTGCCTGAGAAGAACGTACTGTTCTCTGCTTCCTCTGCCTGAGAAGAGCGTACTGTTCTCTGCCTTCTCTGTCTGAGAAGAGCGTACTGTTCTCTGCCTTCCTCTGCCTGAGGAGAGCGTACTGTTCTCTGCCTTCCTCTGCTTGAGGAGAGCGTACTGTTCTCTGCCTTCCTCTGCCTGAGAAAAGCGTACTGTTCTCTGCCTTCCTCTGCTGAGAAGAGCGTACTGTTCTCTGCCTTCCTCTGCCTGAGGAGAGCGTACTGTTCTCTGCCTTCCTCTGCCTGAGGAGAGCGTACTGTTCTCTGCCTTCCTCTGCCTGAGAAGAGCGTACTGTTCTCTGCCTTCCTCTGCCTGAGAAGAGCGTACTGTTCTCTGCCTTCCTCTGCCTGAGAAGAGCGCACTGTTCTCTGCCTTCCTCTGCCTGAGAAGAGCGTACTGTTCTCTGCCTTCCTCTGCCTGAGAAGAGCGTACTGTTCTCTGCCTTCCTCTGCCTGAGAAGAGCGTACTGTTCTCTGCCTTCCTCTGCCTGAGGAGAGCGTACTGTTATCTGCCTTCCTCTGTCTGAGAAGAGCGTACTGTTCTCTGCCTTCCTCTGCCTGAGAAGAGCGTACTGCTCTCTGCCTTCCTCTGCCTGAGGAGAGCGTACTGTTCTCTGCCTTCCTCTGTCTGAGGAGAGCGCACTGTTCTCTGCCTTCCTCTGCCTGAGAAGAACGTACTGTTCTCTGCCTTCCTCTGCCTGAGAAGAGCGTACTGTTCTCTGCCTTCCTCTGCCTGAGAAGAACGTACTGTTCTCTGCCTTCCTCTGCCTGAGAAGAGCGTACTGTTCTCTGCCTTCCTCTGTCTGAGAAGAGCGTACTGTTCTCTGCCTTCCTCTGCCTGAGGAGAGCGTACTGTTCTCTGCCTTCCTCTGCTTGAGGAGAGCGTACTGTTCTCTGCCTTCCTCTGCCTGAGAAAAGCGTACTGTTCTCTGCCTTCCTCTGCCTGAGAAGAGCGTACTGTTCTCTGCCTTCCTCTGTCTGAGAAGAGCGCACTGTTCTCTGCCTTCCTCTGCCTGAGAGAGCGTACTGTTCTCTGCCTTCCTCTGCCTGAGGAGAGCGTACTGTTCTCTGCCTTCCTCTGCCTGAGGAGAGCGTACTGTTCTCTGCCTTCCTCTGTCTGAGAGAGCGTACTGTTCTCTGCCTTGCTCTGTCTGAGAAGAGCGTACTGTTCTCTGCCTTCCTCTGCCTGAGAAGAGCGTACTGTTATCTGCCTTCCTCTGCCTGAGGAGAGCGTACTGTTCTCTGCCTTCCTCTGCCTGAGAAGAGCGTACTGTTCTCTGCCTTCCTCTGCCTGAGGAGAGCGTACTGTTCTCTGCCTTCCTCTGCCTGAGGAGAGCGTACTGTTCTCTGCCTTCCTCTGCCTGAGGAGAGCGTACTGTTCTCTGCCTTCCTCTGCCTGAGAAGAGCGTACTGTTCTCTGCCTTGCTCTGTCTGAGAAGAGCGTACTGTTCTCTGCCTTCCTCTGCCTGAGAAGAGCGTACTGTTCTCTGCCTTCCCCTGCCTGAGGAGAGCGTACTGTTCTCTGCCTTCCTCTGCCTGAGAAGAGCGTACTGTTCTCTGCCTTCCTCTGCCTGAGGAGAGCGTACTGTTCTCTGCCTTCCTCTGCCTGAGGAGAGCGTACTGTTCTCTGCCTTCCTCTGCCTGAGGAGAGCGTACTGTTCTCTGCCTTCCTCTGCCTGAGAAGAGCGTACTGTTCTCTGCCTTCCTCTGCCTGAGAAGAGCGTACTGTTCTCTGCTTCCTCTGCCTGAGGAGAGCGTACTGTTCTCTGCCTTCCTCTGCCTGAGGAGAGCGTACTGTTCTCTGCCTTCCTCTGCCTGAGGAGAGCGTACTGTTCTCTGCCTTCCTCTGCCTGAGAAGAGCGTACTGTTCTCTGCCTTCCTCTGCCTGAGAAGAGCGTACTGTTCGTCTTGCCTTCCTCTGCCTGAGAAGAGCGTACTGTTCTCTGCCTTCCTCTGCCTGAGGAGAGCGTACTGTTCTCTGCCTTCCTCTGCTGAGGAGAGCGTACTGTTCTCTGCCTTCCTCTGCCTGAGAAGAGCGTACTGTTCTCTGCCTTCCTCTGCCTGAGAAGAGCGTACTGTTCTCTGCCTTCCTCTGCCTGAGAAGAGCGCACTGTTCTCTGCCTTCCTCTGCCTGAGAAGAGCGTACTGTTCTCTGCCTTCCTCTGCCTGAGAAGAGCGTACTGTTCTCTGCCTTCCTCTGCCTGAGAAGAGCGTACTGTTCTCTGCCTTCCTCTGCCTGAGGAGAGCGTACTGTTATCTGCCTTCCTCTGTCTGAGAAGAGCGTACTGTTCTCAGCCTTCCTCTGCCTGAGAAGAGCGTACTGCTCTCTGCCTTCCTCTGCCTGAGGAGAGCGTACTGTTCTCTGCCTTCCTCTGTCTGAGGAGAGCGCACTGTTCTCTGCCTTCCTCTGCCTGAGAAGAACGTACTGTTCTCTGCCTTCCTCTGCCTGAGAAGAGCGTACTGTTCTCTGCCTTCCTCTGCCTAGAGAAGAACGTACTGTTCTCTGCCTTCCTCTGCCTGAGAAGAGCGTACTGTTCTCTGCCTTCCTCTGTCTGAGAAGAGCGTACTGTTCTCTGCCTTCCTCTGCCTGAGGAGAGCGTACTGTTCTCTGCCTTCCTCTGCTTGAGGAGAGCGTACTGTTCTCTGCCTTCCTCTGCCTGAGAAAAGCGTACTGTTCTCTGCCTTCCTCTGCCTGAGAAGAGCGTACTGTTCTCTGCCTTTCCTCTGTCTGAGAAGAGCGCACTGTTCTCTGCCTTCCTCTGCCTGAGGAGAGCGTACTGTTCTCTGCCTTCCTCTGCCTGAGGAGAGCGTACTGTTCTCTGCCTTCCTCTGCCTGAGGAGAGCGTACTGTTCTCTGCCTTCCTCTGTCTGAGAAGAGCGTACTGTTCTCTGCCTTGCTCTGTCTGAGAAGAGCGTACTGTTCTCTGCCTTCCTCTGCCTGAGAAGAGCGTACTGTTATCTGCCTTCCTCTGCCTGAGGAGAGCGTACTGTTCTCTGCCTTCCTCTGCCTGAGAAGAGCGTACTGTTCTCTGCCTTCCTCTGCCTGAGGAGAGCGTACTGTTCTCTGCCTTCCTCTGCCTGAGGAGAGCGTACTGTTCTCTGCCTTCCTCTGCCTGAGGAGAGCGTACTGTTCTCTGCCTTCCTCTGCCTGAGAAGAGCGTACTGTTCTCTGCTTTCCTCTGCCTGAGAAGAGCGTATGTTCTCTGCCTTCCTCTGCCTGAGGAGAGCGTACTGTTCTCTGCCTTCCTCTGCTGAGGAGAGCGTACTGTTCTCTGCTTCCTCTGCCTGAGAAGAGCGTACTGTTCTCTGCCTTCCTCTGCCTGAGGAGAGCGTACTGTTCTCTGCCTTCCTCTGCCTGAGAAGAGCGTACTGTTCTCTGCCTTCCTCTGCCTGAGAAGAGCGTACTGTTCTCTGCCTTCTCTGCCTGAGGAGAGCGTACTGTTCTCTGCCTTCCTCTGCCTGAGGAGAGCGTACTGTTCTCTGCCTTCCTCTGCCTGAGAAGAGCGGCTGCGCAGTCTGTACGGACACAAGCTGCGGGCATCAGCAGCACAAACAACTGGTCACGGCTGCCGAGCGTCAGCGCGGACCCGCCAGGGGAGACATCGCGCGTCGAGTGCCACTATGGAGCAAATCGAAGAGCTCGTTTACCCGATTTCCAGGCATTGGTTCAGGTCTCAAGCAGACAAACATTTAGATTGCGTCTTGTGTTTCTTGTATTGTTTTGTTGTGTTTTCGTCTCTTACTCTGTTTTTATTTCCTTTTTTATTTCTATGTTTTATTTGTTTTGTTTCTTTCTCTTACATATTTCATTTTAGCTTGATTGCCGATAGATCCCCTTGTACTTGTAATGTGAATATGAGGTAGCTTTTTAGTGACGTAATCGCATTGTCGCAGCTGAATGGGGCAGGGTAATAGAACAACGGGGTAGAACAGTAAGGAATGTAACGCCCAAATGAATTAGACAAGTTATAATTTGTATCGTAATTGTTTTGTCTATTATAAATTAAAGGTATGTTTACATCAATAACTTATATTTCCATAGATTATATCTTTATTTATTGAATTTAAACGCCAGCAAATATAAGAAGTAGTAGTCAAAGTAGTGTATTTGCAGTACATGTAGTAGCATTAGGAAGCGGTCATATTAAATTATACTACGAAGTAGTAGTCGAAGTAGTGTATATTTCAGTACTGTAGTAGCATTTGGAAGCGGTCAGCGGTCATTCTGACATTTTTAACCCCCAAGCTCATTTATCCCCTTTACGCCCGGAATATCGAAAAATGATCAATGGAAACGTTGTAGCAAAGGTTTGTATCTATCTGTTCCAGCAGTCGGATTAAAAATATGTGCCATAGGTTACGAGCCAGCCTCGTCTGAAAATCATCAATTTAACATGGGAACCCTATGGAGCAGTAGGTTTTTTAACGCCCAAACGCCCGAGTGCTGCCAACTGTTACTGGTGGGGGCTGGAATGGGGTGTCAATCTCTCCGCCAGAAGCATGGCAATATCAAACAGTATTGCTCTTATGGTGCGCAAATTACTAGATAGTTTTGTCACTAAACTCGATAATATACATAAAAAGAAGCAGTGAAACAACCAAAGGTGCGATAATGGCAACGGTGTAAGAAAACGTCCGAATGTCTGAAGCTCGGCTGTGCGTCTTTTCAGTGTCTTTGCAGCCGATAGTTAGCAGGCGTGTGACGTTTGTCTCGATTTAAGACAATGCAGCGATGCCAGCACCAAAGCGTCACTCCAAATGAACCTAGATGAGCACTACTTGCATCCAGTGACGTACTGGCCCATTGCAAATGCCACCAAACCTGATTTCCTACAGGTCTCTCTTCCGGAAATATAGGTCGAAGTCCTTTACTATAACGAGGTGCCCGGTTACCATTCAGAGTCTTCGAACTTATTATATATATATATATATATATATATATATATATATATATATATATATATATATTGTATTGTATTGTATTGTATTGCGCGTCGTTGTGGGATCCAACATAGTTGGCTATTAACACCACAGAGTCATACAGTACACATACACAGCATACCTATATCGATTCCACAGTTGAGATAAAATGCGTTGTACACGATAATGTAAAATACGCGCGGCATCTACACACAGCCAGTACAAGATATGCGCAGTTGCAAACAAAGTAGTGATCAGGGTCGCAGAGCGAGTGTAGCGTTGAGGCGTCTCTTGAATGCCCCGGAGCCGCCTGTCCGCCTCACCTCGCTGGGGAGACCGTTCCAGGTCTGAATAGGACGGACCGGCACCGTTTTCCGCGTCGCCTCCAGCCTGCACCGGCGCTGTGTTCAGGACCGAGTCAGAAGGACGCACGGGTAGTGCGCTCCGATACGTCGGCACGGTACTCAATGAGGGACTTAAGGTTACCTGGTGCGTCTGCCTGATTAATCAGCCTATGAATAAGAACGCAGTCCTTTGTTGGATGGTCTCATCAAACGACAACCAGTTGAGCTGCTGGCGTGCATCAGTAATACGATCATATTTACGTTTTTTGGTCACTACGCGCGTTGCAAAATTGATGACTTTTTCAATGCGTTGGCGTAAGAGACATGTGGGTGGAGCCCAAGCTGGCAAACAGTAAGTGATATGGGGAAGAACCAAAGTCTGAACTAGTGTTTTTATGGTTGATATTGGAACGGTGTTGGTGAGTTTCGAATAGTTAACAGAGTTCCGTAGCAGCGCCGCACGACTTTGGCTGTTTGTTTTTCCATGCTGAGCGTCTGATCGATTGCCACTCCGAGAATGTTCATGTGGTCAATCGGTGTCAGACGGACGCCATCAAAAGTCACACCAAATTCTGAAGCCTTTTTGACAGCATTGGTCGTACCGAACACGGACATTTCGGTTTTTGCAGATTTGCTTTTAACCCGTTTTGCTTGAACACGTGGATAGATATGGCGGCCAAATCACTCTCCACGTGTTTGCCGAGCTGTTCCAAACCAGTCATCGTCGGGGGTGCGCTATGGAGGAGAACTGAATCGTCTGCGTAAGGACACGATTTTACATTGTTCAGTGAGATGGCATGGGAGGTCATTGTGAAAATATTGAAGACGATAGGGACCGAGGGTGCTGCCCTGTACCACTCCAAAGCTGACAGATTCCAGGCGATCGCTTCCCTCACAGACTGCTTCCTACCACTAAATAATCACGGAACCAGTGCGTCGATATGCCGTACCGTCGAGCTTCATAAGAAGGGCGCCGCGATCGATGCAGTCGAACGCCATCTCGGGCAACAGAACGTGGGTCCA